>PVJI01002943.1:29971-134405 GCA_004026765.1 Micronycteris hirsuta | reverse complement strand
TTAATATGTTTAAGTATATCAAAGGAAAGGCTTAAAATTCAAAAAGACAAAAGAAAATAATTCTTTATAAAATAAAACATTGTCTTCTGTATTACATAATGACACGGGGTAGATCAGACCTGCCGATACCCGTGGGTGACCGTGACCCAATGCGTGTATGAACCTCATACCGAGACACGCGGGGAAAGAGAGACCGGGGACACGTGGCTGATTCCTTCCATCTCAGGAAAAAGCCTCGTGGCTTGTCCAGCCAGGGTTTTTATCAGGGGCCAATTTACATTGGATTGAATATTCATGGGATTAAGCAGAACAGGTAGGATTACTCATAGCAAGGCATTGGATGTAAATTCAGATCCGGTGGCAGACAGGAACAGGTTAAAGTAATATGCAGGGGTCAGCAAGCCAGAACTTTTTAAGATACATCTTTGCCAAATTCCTATTAGAGAGTTCCCGTTCCACAGACATGATCCACACTTGCTCACACAGGAATCACACGGAGCTGACCTCAAACATGTAAATTCTCAGGACTGCGTGTTTACACACGTGTGGAAATCACTGCCACAACATAATCTTATGAGACTTTCAGAACCCTTTGAAATAATCATGTCAGTAAGAAGCCAATTAACCCAAATTTAATGACCTTTGCAATGCTTTCATCACAATATCCATTTTCTCAGACATTCTTAAATTTGGAGAACCCAGAATTTCTTTAACGATTTCATACCTTCCAAACATTATGGTTCTTTATGATCACCTTATATTTTTAAAAAGTGGTCTTATTTTCCTTGATAAATGAGTCATTTTACACAATTGTCACTATCTCCCTTCTCATTTCAAGATATTTTTCAATTTTTTTTAAGATTTTATTTTTATTTATTTTTAGAGAGAGGGGAAGGGAGGGAGACAGAGAGGGAGAAAAAGCAATGTATGGTTGCCTCTCACATGGCTCTCACTGGGGACCTGGCCCGCAACCCAGGCATGTGCCCTGACTGGGAATCGAACTGGGACCCTTTGGTTCCCAGCCTGCGCTCAATCCACTGAGCTACACCAGCCAGGGCAAGATATTTTTCAATTTGATCCTATTCATATTGAAGAAGCCTTCTGACACTTTCCTACTTCTAAGTATTATGAATGTAAATAAGTAGCTACAGAAGAGGTATATAATATGTGTACTACAGAAAATATACTGTTAAAGTATCAAAATGGAGAATTTAATCACAGAATAAGCAAATGTTGAAAGGGCATAAACTTACGTGAATACAAACTTAAAATTAAAATCAAGCTTATTGTTTTTTTTTTCTATTTGGAGAATAGCAGCTGCTTCTCTGTTATCTTTATTGGAAAAAATTAATTCTCTATTGATACTTCAGCTTTATATGTATACACACATTCATCATATTTATAAACCATGAAACACAAAAAAACAAGATAAACTGAAATATTTTTTTTTCTTCTGAAATACCCCTCTTTAGCCTGAAATCAAAGATGGAGAATTTCATCCAAGGAAAACAAATTCTAAAATTATGATGTTGTGATGTATTTGGAAATACAGATTTCTAAAGTTTTCCTCTTTACAAACAACCTAAATAGATTAATTTTAGAAACAATCATATTTGAAATGTACTAAATGGAAATAAATATTATCAGCCCTGGTTGGTGTGGCTTAGTGGATTGAGCACCGGCCTGCGAACCAAAGAGTTGCTGGTTCAATTCCCAGTCAGGGCACATGCCTGGATTGTGGACCATGTGCCCACTAGGGGGTGCACAAGAAGCAACCACACAGTGATGTTTCCCTCTCTTTCTCCCTCCCTTCTCCTCTGTCTAAAAATAAATAAGTAAAGTTTTTTAAAAAAAGAAATAAATATTATCAAAAGTCTTTGATAATAAAACATATAATAAAAGGTTGAGCAGAACATTTCTACTCTTTGCTGATGCTGCAGCTTACAGCATAGCAATGCTCCCAGAGAAAACATTTTAAAGTCCCATGAAACACAAAACATTTTCTTGTGGGCATTGGAGTGCTACTGTAACAGAAAGAATCGAAGGGTCCAGACTATAGACAGAAGGAGGAAGTTCATTGAAGTTAACTCAAATGTCTGCCTGCTGATATATCCTGGGATATTTGCTGAGCCCAAGTATGGGAAGATGGGCTGAATAGGAAGGCAAAGGGTATTTGCTAAGAGGTAGAGAGTAATTTAGACAATTTTATAAGCCTGGGGAAAACAAAACTTAAAGTTCAAGGTGGCCAAGGCAGTCAGGTATTGAGGAAACAGTATGCAAGAGAAAACCGAGGTTCAGAGAAATACGCTAACACTTGGAACTCATTTTTTTTTTAGTCAGTTGATGTTTAACCTATGAAAGGCAAAAAGCAAAGAAGTGTAAGATGACAATAGCTGAGACACTCAAGAGAATTTTAGTTATCCCTTTGTACTAAGAAGCAAAAGTTAGAGTTCATGATCAGCAAAGTTGGACAGACCTTAGGAAGCGCCAGGATGTGAGTTAAAGCCACTGAAGGTGGATAAGTAAAAGAACACCGGAAGCAGAGCCTTACAAAGACTTCAGACCGAGCTGAGTCAGCACAGCCTGACCCTGACAGAGCTGATTTCACCTTCTGCTGTATGCCAGAGGCTAGGCTGAATCCTCTCTGGAAGAAGAAAACAGTATTTAAAGCCTCTACATTTTTCATCACAATGTCTAACACTTAATTAAAATTACCGGGCACACCAAGAAATGAGACTAAGAGAAAAAAGAGACAATTAAAATAAACCTAAAGAAGACCAATATATTGATATATATTTAAAAATGTCTAATTCATATGTTTCAGAAATAGAAAATAATGCAGAGAACCTCAAAAGAACCTTAGTATATGAAAAAGAATTGCATGAATGTTAAAGGAATAAAAAATTCCGAAAAGCAACTAGGAACTCAATATACATCACTGTAAAATCAAATTTATCACAGTTAAAGACAGCAGAAAATATCTAAATTGAAGCATGGAAACAAAATGTGTGAGAACTATAGAACTAATTTTGCAAAAATTACTGTAATAATAGAATGTAACGCACTTTATTCTTACTGTTCGTTACCTGCAGTCACTCTCTATCAATCGGCTCTTCTGTCTGTTGTGCCAAAGCCAGGGAGCCGTCACCTAAATCACTTTGCTTATTGGTACAGTTATTTAGACTGTGCTTGTCAATGACAGGAACTAAATACATCACCAGCTTAGAAGAGCAAGTTAAAGAAATTAAAGCGATTATTGACTATCCAGACTGAAAATTGGTTGGTATAGATAAAGACTTAAACTATGGGTTGCTAAGGTTAGATGTTTCCTAACTAAGCTTTGGCTGCAGCACTAGAAAGTTAATCAGAATCATTTTAAACTTTGCAATACATAGCTCTTCATAGTTAGACGGTTATTTGAAAAAAGAACAAAAGGCTCTTAAATATGTCCAGGTGAAATAAAACAAGCTATAAAATACCAAGAGGAGTCTTTTCTACTGAAGTGGAATAGCGTTACATTATAAAAGGCTTTTGCTTCTCACCCAATGTTCTACTTGTTGATACTTAAAATAAGTATTAAATAAAATTTTTCAAGTGAGCACAGCAAACTTCTTTCTCAAGCTTCTTTTCCCATGGTATTCACCTTCACATCAGATAACTAGATTTTTCCTTCCTTTTCTCCATCTCCATGCTCTTTTGAAATGATCAAAATTAGACATTTATACTTAGAAAGTACATGTTTACGATAGTGAAATTAGAGGCCCTGTAATGTGTCTGTTTTTTCTCCTCACTGAAAATACCATATTTTGCCATATATAATGCACACCCATGTTTTTTGGCCCAAACTTTCAGGGGAAAAATTTTTCATTTTCATTTTTTAATTCAATTATTTATTTATTTATAGTTAGATACTTGGTTTTTGTATTATAAAGAAATTTTAGCATTCATTTTTGAACATATTATGGTATAAGAAATTTTATGTAACAAATAATTACTAAACAAAAGAACAGATACAAGGTATTCCAGGTACTACCCATACATAATGCACATCTTATTTTTCCCTCAAAAATCTGGGCAAAAACAGGCACATTATACACACCAAAATAAGGTAACTGCCAGTGGCTCTTTGTGGAGATAGAAATAAAAGGTCACCTTGGAGTATCTCACAAGGAGTACTGCTTGATAAAGGGGGTGCACACATGATAGGCACAGGTCTGGGAAAGGAGAACATTCGTTTGGATTAGAAAACAAAATATTCATTGTGGAATGAAGGCCTCTGGGAAAGTGAAGAAAATTTTATCCAAGGAAGTCAGGAGTGTTGCCAAGAGAGAAGAGAGTTCGGTGCAACAAATCTCTTCTCCCTAAGATTGAGAGTTAAGGAGATAGGCGAGAATTGCCACAGCTCCACAAATATCCAGTGAAAAGAAATAAAGACTTCAAAATAAAACCACTATGTAAACTATGTGTTTGAGAAACACGGTATCAAGTGTCTTCTCTCTGATCATTGCTGCACCCAGAACATTTCACATCTGCTGGAAGCTTCTCACGGCAGTGACTGAAGAGAGGTGTCAAGTCCAGGCAGGGCATGCAGACACAATGCACCTTCAGGGGCCAACTCTCCCATGGAGGACAGTGTTGACTCGCCAGGCCTCTGTTTCATGATCCAGAAAGTGCAGCTGCCCATTCCACTTGCTACATAGCTTCACTCTGCAGGCAGACGGCCTGCCACCTGCTGGAGATGACTCAGACTTCTCTAGATGCTTCTTCCCAAGGCAGGAACATGCCCAGTGTGTTTGCTGAACATCGAAGCGGCCAAGTAGTGAGGAGGAACAATAAGAGAGAGAAAGAGAGAGAGAGAAGAGTAAGATCATATACAGCCTTATAGTCAGTGTATGAATTTTAGTTTTTGAGTAAGATGGGAAGCCATTGGCTGTTTTATGCATAGAAATAACAGAATAATTTCTTTCTGCATTTTCCGTTTATTTTATAGTTTTTCTATACAAGTATTCTACTTATAGTTAAACTAATTTTGTTATTTAATAGTTTCCTAATGCTTTACCCATCTGATCTACATTTTCAAATTTTTAGGCAAAAATATACATAATATTCCCTTTAAAATTATATATTTTTATTTGTATAATTATGTCTCCTTCTGTTCCATAATATTGTTTTTGTGTCTCTTGTTTTTATATTTGTTATTTTTTTCTATATTTAATTCATATTTTTAAATAGCTTTTGGTTCTCTTTATCAAATTGTATTTACTATAAATTTTAGTAATTTCTTATTTTCATTTAGCAATTGTTTCCTCATGCTTTAGGTTTATTTTCCCTTAATTTCTTGAGTTGAATAATTAAAACATTTTCTCCTACATTTCTCATTTTCTAGCACAATAATTTCAAGCTAATAAAAAATTTCCTTGAGTAGTCCTTTGGCCGCAACGCATAGCTTTTACTGTATAGCCCCCTTTCTAACTCAATAGTTACTTGAAAGACTGGTTTTCAATTTCCATATGGAGAGATATTATTTTGCCAACTCATGAAAAAGATATTGCTAATTCTAGATCTATTTCTCTACCTTTTAGCTATTTCCCAAACTTCTTATTCTTTCAACCCTTTGTGACAAATTCTGTGATAATGCTGTGGCTCAGCACTTCTGCTCAACAATTCACTCTTCTGGTGTGTCTATTCTACTATTGAATGCATCCGTTTTTTAAAATATTATTTAGATTTTAATTGTTCCTTTTTCATACAAAAACAGGTCTTTTTTACTGAATGAAATGCGTTTTCTTCTTCATCTGAGTGTATTAGTTCTATTTCTGTTATGTTTCCCATTCTACCTTCATTATCTCAATCATTAATATTTCTATTGAGTTTGGTGCTTCTATGAAACAATATTCATTTTTTTTAATGATTAGTAACGTGTGTGTGTGTGTGTCTTTGCTCATTTTGAATCTGTTATTCCATGTTCACCTGTTGAAAGAGGGCCGTGTGTGTCTATGTGTGTATTAATCTATTTAATGTGTTCTCTAGTCAGTGTTAGAGAAGTGGTTTATTAAAATAATCACACCTGTTTGACTTCTTCATTCAATTTTTCTTTAAATTACCTGATGTACTAATGACATCTCCTTGATTTCAATAGTTATTTATTACTGCATTTATGAGATAGCTCTCATAATTTTAGAGATTCTTGTGCAAATGAGTATGAAGATTTGCATACCTAGTATTCCCATTTGATCCATGCCTTGTCTATAATGTAATAATCCATTTATTGCAACATGCAAGACTTTACTTATTAAACATCTATACTACATAAGAAGTTTTTGCTAGTTGCTGGGAGATAGAGAATAGATAAAGAGCTCAGAGTTTAAGGAGATGGAAAAATGTGCAAACAGATCATTATAATATAAAATTGCATGTGTGAAGATAATAAAAATATTTACAAAATACATTTGGGCCAATAATGTGCCCAGGAGATTGATGGGAACAGTCCAGCAGCAAGGAGTATTTTATTACTAACACTGTTTAATAGCAATAATGAAAGCAGATCAATGGCTTTGTTGTTTTCAATTCTCTGTACACAATGACAACAATGAAAAAGACTATTGCCTGTAGGTGTGGCAGACCATTCCCACTTACCCCCTTGTCATGTCCCTGGACGTGATAAATTCTGTTTATCATTTTGCTTTACAAATGGAAAGCCACTGTAACTTGGCATGTTAGAAAAGGTAGAAATGGAGAGGAGGTAAGAGAAATGAGAATCTTAAGAAGCTAGGCATGAGAACGCTCAGAGATGAATTGGTTGTTGAGGGCAAGGGAGTAGGCGGAGTCTCAAATCACTCCTAGGCTTTGGATTGACAAGACAGATTTAGTGGGTGGAGTGTGGAAAGAATACCAGATACCTGTAGAACATTCAAGAGAAAGAACTAACAGCGGGTTCTATAAACAGATTTTGAAGTTCAACAAGGAGATCTGGGTTACAATGCAAATCTTGCCTTACTAATTGCTATAAGCCAGTGACTCTCAAGTGTTTTAAATGTGAGCAGAATAACCAAAATTACTTACTCAAAAGGTGGATTCTAAGGCCTCTCCTTTGGAAACCCTGAGATTATCAGATTCAGGTGAGACATAGGAAATTGCCATTTAAAAAAGTGTAGATGATTTTGCTGAAGCTGCTTCTCTGAACACACTTTAGGAAAAACCACTATGCACACATCAAATTAATAGTCCAGACTAAAAGGACTCTCTGTTACATGACATGAACAATTTAATAAAGCTCACCAATTCCATGAATAGTTATCAATTGAATCTCGCTCTCTCAAATCGTTGTAAGTCAATTAACCATCCCTCCCCCATTATTTTACACTACTGTTAAAAATAAGCAACAATAAATAGGCATGTCTCATAGTACCTTTTTAGAAGAAAATCTGCATAAAAACATTTACATTATTCATATTATTCAAAACTAAATATCTGCACACTTTACATGATGTTAAAGGGCACATTACTGAGAGTCCAGGATACTAGTACAGTTACCTTACTTTTATATACACAGAGAAGACCTGAGTTTATAAGAATATGTTGGAAGGATTAAAGGAAGTATTTCGGGGTTTGGGGAGGACAGGAAGTGTAGGATTGGAAGTGAGAATGCCAGTATTTTAGCTTTTTTACGTGATACTATAAATTCTTTGCAGGAAGAATTTGAACTGCCTAGAAATAAAATACCTCACGCCCTCTCATTTCCCTTGCAAATATCTGTAATGTCTTCATGAGGAGAGATCCCCGAGAGTTGCAGCTGCACGGAAGAGCTGCGTGTCGCTGGTGACAGGAACGTGATACACAGTTTTTATTTTCTCAGACACCTGTTCAAATTATCAATGGATCAATATTTTGACTGTAGAGTCAAAAACTAATGTCAAGTAGTGGACTCTGTAAGCTGTGGGAATATTCTCCACTTAGTCATTTCTGTACGACCTGGGAAATGCGTTTCTTTGTGCCAAGAAATTGTAGTGCTGGAATTAGTCTTTAAATGGAAAAGAAAACAACAGTGCTGGGGAGGAGTTTGAAAGTATTTTAAAAAGTAATTTACATATTCTCCAAAGCAATTGCCTGTGTCTGGCAGAGGAAGGAAGAAGCATTTCTATTTATTTGGTGGGTGTGTGGTAGTGGGAGGCCTTTATATGTGGAATATTACACTGACCTAAAAGGAATGCATGATACTCTTAAGAAGTTTAAAAAAGTTCTTTCTGGCTACATAAATAAGGCCAGAACTTGTCAGAAATATCATCACTCATTTATTATTGGAATAGTGACTTCTCTTTTAAACAAGAGAACTATATCTGGTTATTGCCTATTCAATTCAAATAGGATAGAGAGAAATTGAAGCTGGGCTGGTAAATTAATGCCAGTGAATATTATGAGGAAAACTTTCATGAAAGTGTAAAATTTAGATTTGAGAATAAAATCTAAGAAGCATTTCTTACCCGATTACCTATAGGGAGAGAAATGGGGCTTAATGGTGACCTATTTTCAATGTATATTAACAGATATGGAACAAATAGAAAAGAGGCATCAGAGTTATGCAGGTGGAATAATTTACTAGCAAAATGAACATTACATATTCAAATATTTTATCAAGGAAATTATTAAAAACATAAACTCTGTGTTATACATTGTTAGAGCTTCAGGGGAATTTTTTTAGTGGTAGAAAAAACTTGATCATCTCCCCATATTCATTCCTTCAAGACCTGAAGTTGTATGATTAGTCAGGGCAGTTTGTTTATACAACAAAGCTTAGATTTGGTCCAAAGTTCTTCCCTGACTTCCATCCCTTTAACAGGCCAAATGCCGCTCCCTCATCAGAACCGTAATCTCTGAATTCATTTGCCTCATTCGCCATGCAGTCTACATTCAGATGCACCCACACTCCCTTCAGAGAACCCCTCTTGTCCATTTCCCTTCTCTGCAGACACTCCCTGGCCCTTGCAGAGATCAGCATCACTTCCCTACTCTGACAGGCTACCACGTCTGGCAACGACATCAGCATTCTTCCAGTCACTTAGACATGAATTATTGTATTAGTCTTGATGTCTTTCTTCCTTTCCATCCCTCATTTCCATGCATCATCTGAGGCCAGGTTAACTTTCCCTTCCTCATGTACCTTGAATTGCTGGCCACTTTCTCTGAGTCCAAGTAGAACTCCCGTACCTCTAATATGAGCAGTCTTTAAACTGCTGTTTAATGAGTTATAACTCAGATCTCATTAAAATAAACATTCCTGCACTTTGTAAGTTACATAAATGTCTAATCACTGGGTCGTACACCTAAAAAAATAAAATAAAATAAACATCATCGAAACCTATTTATAGCTGCAAACAATAGTCTACTTACTTCAAACCATGTATTATAGTAGAGAGAGAGTGAGAGAGAGAGAGAGAAGGTAAGAAAGTCACAGAATCTTCAAACACTTTCTCAATGTAAAAAAAGAATTACTCAAAGTCAGAAGTCCTAGATTCTGCTCTTGTATCTGCCACAAATCAACTTTGTGATCTTGAACCTTACTGTAATTACATGTATAATAGCTGGTTAATACATTTCAAGAACCCCTTGTCTCTTAAAGTCTAATCTCCTCTTATGCAGGTTCTTCAAACTGGATCTATCAACTACTGAGATTTGTTTTTCTGGCTCTTTTTTCTACTGCAGCCACGCCCCATATTTTGGGGGCCCATTGCCTTCCAGTGCCAACAAGTTTTCTGTTTCTACTTCAGGGATTTTCCTTAGTTTCCTTTGGTTTTCTTGTCATATTCTATTTATCTTCTATTTTCTCCTCTCAGTCTGTGTATATTCATACTGAGTTTGGATTTATAACAACCTACACATTTATCCATCAAAATATTTATCACAGGGGGCAGGGGCCACGTCTCACTCAGGTTCCCGTCTCTACTGCCTGGTGGAGCACCAGAAGCATAAGGACGATTCACTACCATCTTGCTGGAGGGAACTAATCCAAGAAGGTAAATGCCACGGCACCACAAACGGTTGCGTTTGTTAGGCCTCGTCCATCGAAACGGACTCTTGACGATTCTGTTATAACAGGAACACAAGGCACACCGCAAGACCCAGTTTTCCCATGAAAAGTTCTCTGTTTGATTTTAGGGATCATTTTTCTCTTCTTTCCAAAGTAACATCATAACAAATGCATCATTTGGAATACCAAAGGAGGGGATGACACCCTACCATCAAAAAGTTACATATTCTCAGACTAGTCATTTACTCTTATGCATCTGCATGTTTTATATAATCAGAATTTTTATTTTTTATTGTTGTTCAAGTATAGTTGTTCAAGTACATTCCACCCGCCACTCCCCACCACCGCAGCCATCCCCACCTCTCACCCCTGGTTCCACCCTTCCTCGGTTTTGTCCATGTGTCCTTTATACATGTACCTGGAAACGCTCCCCGCTTCTCACCCTATTATTCCCTCCCACCTCCCCTCTGATTACTGTCAGTTTGAATTTTTAAATAAATCACAAACGTGACTTCTTGGTCTTTAGATTTTTGATTGAGATGAAATAAAAGAGAAAGTTCTACATTTTATTGATTGGTTACATTACATTATGAGAATAAATTTAGGGTAATCCTGAGAGTTCAGTCTCTTATTTGAAAACATTATTTTTATAATTTTGATATAGAGAATCATGGACATTTAGGATTTAAAAGAACTCTCAGGAGTCCTGAATATGACGTTACTTAAGTTTTATTTAATTTAAAATTATCTGGAGAAAAGAAAGAAATTAAGGTTTTGTGAGCAAAAATATTTGGGAAATGCTGAGCTTTTTAAAAATCAATTTTGTTTTTCTTACGATACTTCTCAGAACCTCTAATATGACAATATTCCTACAGTGAAGTGCCTAATTCTTTTCTTTTTATTTTCAATACACACATCTATTAAGGAAAGCAGTTTGGAGATACCTCAAAAAATTCAAAATAGATCTGCCTTTTGACCTAGCAATCTCACTTCTGGGAATATAACCGAAGGAACCCAAAACACTAACTCAAAAGGACATAAGCTACCTTACGTTCATTGCAACATTATTTACAATCACCAAGATATAGAAGCAGCCCAAGTGTCCATCAATAGATGAGTGGATAGAACAACTCTGGGACATTTATACAAGGAATTCTACTTGGCCATAAAAAAGAAGACAATTTTACTCTTTGCAACAGTATGGATGGACCTGAAGAACATTATGCTAAGTGAAATAAACCAGTCAGAGAAAGACAAATACCATATGATTCCACTCACATGTGGAATCTAACGAACAAACTAAACTAACAAGCAAGACAGAGACAGACTCATAGATGGAGAGCAGATCACAGCTAGTGGGGTGGGGAGGTTAGGGGGTGGAGGGATTGAGAAAAAGGAGAAAGGACTCATGGACGTGGACAACCGTGTGGTGATTGCTGGTGGAAGGGAGTATGAGGGGACTAAATGATAATGGAAAAAATATAATAAAGATTACATATTTTTAAAAATACTTCTCTGTCTATAAGATTTCATGTGGTCCAACTGAGATAGGATTTAAATAACAAGCATCTGAACAAAAAGATATGGTTTCTTCATGTCCTCAGCTATTTGAGAAAGATTTTGCAATTAGAATATTACAATCACACAAATGCTGGATTAATTCACTACAACTGTTTGAGGTAAATGTTTATGAAAATAATTCATTAGCTTCGACTACCTCACTTTTCTTTAAGGTTCTTCTGAGGGCTGTCACAAATATGAATGTTTGTTGCTACCACTTAATTCTCTATCCTACATCATTTTTCTCTCTGCAGCATCCTTTTTGAAATACGCAAGGCAGTCCCTTCTTTCCAAGTTTACCTAGAATTGTAATTCTCAGGGCAACAGAGATGTTCTGCTTAATCACATGTTCTTACTAAAAAGGAGTTAACCCAAAATAAAGCAAAGAATATGGTGAAGTGCCCCCTCACTTAATCCAGACAGTGCTATTCCCTGCTGCCTCAGGAGCGTGTTTGTGTTCGATACGAACAACGAAGGGGCTGGGGGAGGAAGTCTCAGTCTCCTGATAAGCAAGCCTCTAGCGTTGGACCCAAAGGAATTACTCACCCACAGTACAGAATACCCCACCAGCGTAGTTCAAGCATTTAGGAGTTTATTTTTCTCACATATCACGAAGCCCAGAGGTAGAAATTGCTGCTGTTGATTCTGGGCCTAGGCCTGAAGAGATCTTGAAACTTTCATTTTGCCCTCTTGGAAGCTTGTCACCATGTAAAGAAGTCCTGGCTCTAGCTAGAGAATAGGCCACATGCAGAGAGAGTCCCTGGAGAATCAGAAACTCCATGGAAAGAACAGCTGTGTAGAGGAGACTGAAGAGCCCCCACCAACAGCCGGCACCAAATCCCAGACATGCAAGTGAGGCCACTGTGGATCCTCAGGCTCAGC
Organism: Micronycteris hirsuta; assembly: GCA_004026765.1. Lineage (NCBI taxonomy): Eukaryota > Metazoa > Chordata > Mammalia > Chiroptera > Phyllostomidae > Micronycteris > Micronycteris hirsuta. The sequence goes on along the minus strand of PVJI01002943.1, from coordinate 121,939 downwards.
TGAGCTGCCCCAGTTGCCACCGTGTGAAGCAGAAATGAGCCATCCCCCACGGAAGCCTGCCATAGTTCCTCCCCCACAGAAACATAAGCAATAAAATGGTTATTGTTTTAGGCTATTCAATTTTGGGGTGGTTCATTATGCAGTAACAGAAAACAGAAACAAAAAGTTTGAATAAATCCTCAGAGCAGTATAATTCCTCTGGTAGGGCTCCATCTTTTACAGAGCTGTCTCTGTTTCTGTTCAGATCAACGATGCCCATTTAAACTGTCTTTGGTGTGACTAGGCTCTACCAGTTGTTGGAAATCCAGTGTGTGTGTAGGCCTGTGCACGAGGCACAGAGATACTTTGAATAAAGATCAAATACCTGTCAATCTACCAGTGAATGAATGCCAATGGTGAGGAAAAAATGATGATAAGATGTGTTTATTTCACTTTTGTCTAACTTCCTTGTCTCAGGAACAAATGATTTACTTAAGGATTACAATCTTGTTTATATTAGTAGTGATATCTGGCATGTCTCTTTGAAAGCCCTCTTCTGAAGGCTCCGCTCTGCATGAAGTAGGCACTCCATAAATAACTCCTAGTGTTGACAATCAGGACTTCGTACTCTACTTGAACTTTTTCAGCATGTTTTCAATCCACTAGCCAATGTCATTTAATTTTTTAAACAATCCTAGGTAGAAAGTAGAGATTTTACTATCCCCACTTCACATTTAAAGCACGTAAGATATTGGACATTGTATGATGAATCTAAGTATATTTAGCTACTTAACAGGCTTTGCTAGAGTAATGTTTAGTAAAACTTTAACCCGGACTCCCCTTTCAGTCTGCCGTCCTTTCACACCGCTGTTAGGAAATTAGGGAATCAAAATACACTGATATCTCATGGCCCTCTTTGTGTTTCACAGAGAATCAAATGCTATAAAGACCAACCTTTGAAAATATATGATACCTATATAACATTTTTTTCTCAATGGGAAATACCTATAAAACAATTATGATCTATGTCTCAACATTCAGGATCTTAGACACAGTCTTAGCAACAAACAAAATAAGCTCAGCCCTACAAAAAGCTTTCCAAACTAGTAAGCCTGCCAAAAATGCTGACCAGCTCTCTATCAGCAAATTCCTATTTTACCTACTTATGTTCCCCCAATTTTCTACTCTTTCATTCTGTCCCAGTACATATCCATAAATCGACAGAGAAAACTCTGACCCCAAGACAAATCAGCTCTGCCACAGATTCCCAAAAAGGAAAGAAAGAGAAAGCAGGTCTCTATTAAATTTCCTTTTGGCCTACTGCCTAATTCTCATTAAGCCCACCACAGTCACACGATACTGAGCAAGAAATGTATAAAAGTTCACTTTTTTATTTTCCAACTATGAAGAAGAAACACAGCATTACATGTTGTAACCCAGATGTAATTATGAAGATTACTGCTTAAATGTAAAACTGAAGCTGGGTTTTTTGCATCTTTATTAGTCATAAGAAGAAAAATGATTAAGCCTGCCTTCTATTAGGTTTGCTTTGATTTCTTTTAGGCCCTGGGAACGTGAACTAGTGTTTGTTTTCAGGGCTGCCAACATTTAAACCTTCCAAGCAATCTTGGATTCAACAACTGAACACATTAAACAGCTAATGTATAACACACACTATGTTCTCAGTCAAAAACCCACAGCAACTTCTAAAACATTTTAAGCCATAGCTTTTGTCATGAAACTATTGTAAATCTATGTTTGAAGTCTTGTCTAAATTTTGTTTAAAACTTTCTGCAGGATACTCTTTTAGAAATAGTTTCTGGAAGTGTTTATACCAGAGGCACTTATTCAAGCCTGAACCATGGCCATTGCTAGGAATTTAGTAAGGCTAATCACTTGATTTCAATTTTGGAGTCGATGTTTTTCTATGCACTAACTAGAGTGCTAAGTGGAAAATTCGCCATCTGATGAAAGAGAACAGAAACAGGATGTGAATACGAGGGATTGTCAAGTTTTCAACAGACCACACTTTTTCTTTCCTATTTTTTTCTCTGCTTCTCTTCCTTATTCTCTTCCAGTTTCTGCCATAAGGTTCAGATAAACGTGCCCAGAAGAAAAATCTGCTTGTGATAATGGATGGTCATCAGACTGATTCTTCAGAAGAAAATGGCGGAATGTTGATAATTGTTGAAATTGAGTGATACATAGGAACTGCATTATCTTAACTTCCTATTTTCATATATTTTTGAGAAATTCTGTAATAAAAGTAAAGTATGTTTTGTCAGGCAGAAAGCTATGACCAATTTACCAAAGCAGTTAATACTGGCAATGGTACCCGAACAGCAGAATTAATGCTGTGTTTTCTACTTCCTACTTGAGGGTAAAGTGCTCTAGCACCCCTCTGCTGTGTGTGTTCATCAGCCTCGATGCTTCTGGAAGCTGGGATCCTGAACTGAACATACTCTACTTCCTACTTGAGAAAAACAAACAGTAAGTTTGGATATCCCTTGGTCTGTACTGTCAAAAGCCTCAAGAGATTTTAACATCAAAATGACCAGAAGATTTGGTAATAACTGGCTTTTTGGAGGATTATTTGACCCCAAAAATCTGAGTTGAAACTATTTCATGTAGGTAACTAAAAACATGTGTGGGTTTTGTTTTGTTTTTTTTATGTTTTTTTTATGATTACCTTTATAGTTTTGCTCTTCCTATGTGTTCCAGTTACCTAATGCTGCATAACAAACTGGCCCAAAATTTAGTGACTAAAAAAAATAGCAACTATCTTATTTGCTTGAGAATCTGTGGATCAGGAATTTGGATAGCAAGAGTGTCTCTTCTGCATGATATCTGGAATCTCAGCTAGGATCACAAAAATGTCTGGGAGTGAGCTGGACAGTTCCACTGGGGTTATAGGTCTGGGGCCTCTTTTCTTACTGTTAGTTGGGCTGCTCAGTGCTCCTCCCTGTGGCCTCACCACATACCCAGCTGGACATATTCACAGCATAGAAGGCTGGTGGGTATTTCTTACATGGTAGTAGCTTCTCTAGAGAAAAGGAGAAAGATTCCCAACTTTATACAGGCTAGGCCCAGAACTGGTAAGATGCGAGTTTAGCTGTATTCTATTGATCAAGTCAAATCAGAGGGACCGTCCCAGATTTAGGGAGTGGGGCTTCTCCTGTTAATGTATAAATCAGCTTGCCCACAAAGGGTAGCAAGGGATTGAGGGTGCCCTTCTCTAAAGACTATCTACACATACTGTTTCCTTTAGCCAGCCTTAAAAGAGCTCCATATTTTAGATATATCTTGGATTTTGAGTCTTGAGCACACTGGAAAATACCATCATCTAGTGGCAACATATTTTCATTTTTAGGAGGTACCTAAAGGGGAAAAGAGGTTTTGGGTGGTGAAATGGTAAACATTTTTAGAATATAAAATAATGCTCTTTCTCATGAATTAAATAAAAGTTACTACTGCAGTAAAAACACAGAATTTAACTCATGCTGCAATGAAGATTTTTATAGGGAAAAACATAATTTCATTATTCAGTCTCGGCTTGCTCCCAAATGCCTACCCACTGATGAGCAGAGAAAAAGAAAAGCAGTCAATATGCAATCTGGCTTAAAGCAATGATCCATGACCTAAACAGTCCACTAAGCAGTGTTCATTCTCTCCCCCGTCCTCTGTTTATCTTCCAAAGAGCATCTGAGTGCATGGGAGACGGTGCCTGGCATGGAGGGGAAGGGGCCTCTGGGCTTGTGCTGGTCCTTAGATAGGGCCTGATGGAAGGATCTCCCCTCTCTTCCTGGTTACTGTGGCTCCTATTGGCCTCTGGTGCTGTCTGTGGCTGGTGAACCTGTGGTCCTGTCACAAGTGTACGTTCATGATATAGTCTTTCCTGTGTGTCAGCTGGGCAACTGCTCGGCTAGCTGCCTGCTTAGCAGTCCGGCACCAAGAAATAGACAAGTCACACACAGTAACTATGCTATTCACTCAGCTTTTATTGAAGGCAGGTTCGCTTAAAGTAGAACATCAACATACATTAATATTCTACTCACATTCTAACAATCTAAGAGGAATATAACATACACACACAGCAATCAATAGGGGATAATGAACCCCAGACCCAGAGACTCAGTCTGCAGGTCTGGGAGACAGCACAATGGGCAGGGGAGCTGTCAGCGTCTGGCAAGGAAGGGCCTCTGGAGCCAGGTGGGCAGCAGGGCAGGCGAAGTCCTTAGTTCAGCAGGACAGAGCCTCCGGCGGCTGATCCAAGAGAGGTCAGCTGGGCACAGAGCAGCACTCTGGTGTGTGGAGCTCGGCTGTCTCTGTAGTGGTCTGGAACCGGCCTCAGTTACACCTTGAAAGTGATGTACTCCATCCTTCTGGGTCTTTTGATAAATATCTTGGCACCCCTGATGCCAAGTGGGGAATTTTCCCAGGATCCTATCTGTGGGTGGTCCCACTCTGCAGAAAACGGCAGTTCTGATCACACACACAGATATCTTAGGTGTGTCTCCTTGCCAAATGTATCTGCTCTGACTTAGGCAGTTTCCTTCTTGAACCAAAGTGTCATGGTTGACTGACAGCCATTTTGGTTGACATGAGTGACTCCACTTTGTTTTATATACTTTATGCTACCTTGATTGGACCAATGCTATTTTATTGGTCCTAGTTTCCACAAGTCCATTTTCTTGCCTTGGAAACATACCATAGATGGGGTTCCCTGGACAGCTTGGCCTCTCCTTACTCCTACTTGCCGCAGACCCTGAGTCTGCTGAGCTGTCCCTCTGGAACAGTGAACCTCGCTCACCCATCTCTCCTGCAGGATGGTCTTCTCACACAACAGACCCCGCGGCAGTCCCACGGTCTTTCAACATAGGACTCACGCTGCCTGAAAACTGAAGGCTGTCAGGAAAGTCTGTCTTCAGAGCCTCACTGCTTGATTGCCTTGTCCACAAAAAAAGAGGTAGAGAAGGCCTGAAACTATTATCCTAAACTCACTTGCAAGGTTGGTCCTTGGCTGGCATCTAGAAACTTTGATTTGGGAAGGAGTCCTACCATACTGACTGATAAGAGCAAATCAGTGTCTTTAAGTGTTTATACAAACGAGGTTTATGCTAAACACTTGCTTTCCTTCTGGGAGTCTGGAATTTTGGTACTGACTGGAAGAGGGTGCCTTTGAGACCAGTTCTCAGTGAACACCTGGGGCACTGAGTTTCTAATGAGCTTCCTGAAGGACAGCATTTTACCTGTGTTATCACAATCTTTGCTGAGGGAATCAAGTGCACCCTTGATTCCCTCAGCAAAGATAGGGCTTTGGGAAACTTTCATCTGGTTTCCTTCAGAGTTTTCCACAGACACCTTTTCTCTATGCTGATACTATTTTTTATATCCTTTCACTGTAATAAATCTCAACCATAAGAACGACCATAGGCTCAGGCCCATAAATCCTCCTAGCAAATCATCAGACCTGAGGGTTGTCTTGGGGATACCTGTCACATCCCCCGCCACCACGATTGCTTTGACACGGTGGCAGCATAGGGCAGCCTGCAAGAGGGCTTCTCCCAGACACTTAGTGACTTGGAAGGACTGGAAAAATGGAAATCAGGATCTACTTACGTTTACTTTTCTTTTTCTCTCTTCCACTTCCTACCACTCCCGGAGTCTGGAAAGGGGAACAGGTTACTTATACAACCACTAGCTCAAAGTTCTTTCCTTTAGGCTGGACAGGCTGTCATGGACTACAGTAGTATCTTCTTTATTCTAGATTAGAAAATCCTCTTTTGAGTCAATAGCCTGGTTTATAAATTCTTGTCTCACTGATAGTCTCACTTAGCATGTTGAATATCATCCATCACTTTTTCTCCATAGTCCCTCTTCAGACGGATGCTTTGGGTGGAAGAGAATGAAGAGCTTGGGTCTGCAAAGGTAAAAAAACTACAGCACAATAATAAATTTTTAAAATTATACATATTATATTAGCTTAAACTTTGTTACACTGAGTAAACTTTAATATGAGCAAAAGCACTAGAAGTCTGTTCTTGTATGTGTGGATGTATGTATACGCACACACATGATCACGCACTTGTCCCCTCAGGCAAATAATATCAAGTGAATTTCCTCACATTTCATGTGTTGGTAATTTTACCCCACAATTTTCATTTTTTGTTTTTCAATTTGGAAAAATAGATAAATTCACCTATTTAGAAGCAAATCCACTAGCAAGTTTTCCTTTGTAAAGGAGTTTTAAATAAAATGCCGGATTTAAAACATTAGTAAAAAGGAATGTTTAATGGTGTACATAATTCAATAGAAATGTTTTTAATATATTGTCCCCAAAGTAAACTTTCTAGATGATGCTAGAAATACAACTGGGATGAGTCATCAGCATCACCTGGTCCAGGGATCTGAATACTGTAGGTGGCATAAACACTAGGAAAAGGGCAGAAAAGTAAAAAAAAAAAAAAAAAAAAAAAAAAACTAATGATGAGTACATTCTCTGGGAGAACAATGTAGCCCTGAAATAATCGCTCCTTTTTAAAACAAGCTTTATGGATATATAATGAACACATAACATTGTAGGTGTAAGGTGTACAATGTGTTGATTTGAAACACTTTTGTATTGCAAAATGATGATCACCACAGTGTTAATTAACACCTGCATCATATCATGTAATTATCATTTCTTTCTTGCAATGAGAACATTTGAAAGAGCTACTCTCTTAGCAATCTCTTCTTTAACTCACTCTCTCCTCACCATCTTTCCTTCCAAAACAACAATCTCCCCTACTTACTGACCAAAATAAATAAGTAAATAAACATCACTCATGAAAGCAAGCATTACCTGATTCCCCAGCAGAATTATCCAACCCTAAATTTCATTAACACATGAGGCAGAAAAGCTAGGTGAGGGTCTTTTAAAAAAGATAGTTGTTTCCATGTGGCATAGTATGATTTTATTAACACATTGTTTTCATTTGGAAGTAAGGGGAATGCAAACTTAATTTTTTAAGGAATTTTTTTTAAAATTTTTATTGTTATTATATTACAGTTGTCCAAATTTTCCCCCTTTGCTCTCCTCTTCTCCACCCATCCCCTGCTCCCACACTCAATCTCCACACCATTTGTCCATGTCCATGGGCCAATCATACATGTTCTTTAGTCCCCTTTCTTTCTTTCCACCATTATCCCTTTCCCCCCACCCCTCTGGCCATTGTCAGTCTGTTCCATGTTTCTATGCCTCTGGTTCTATTTTGCTCATTAATTTATTTTGTTCATTAGATTCCTCATATAGGTGAGATCATATAGTATTTTTCTTTCACCGACTGGCTTATTTCACTTAACGTGATATTCTCCATTTCCCTCCATACTGTAATGAAAGGTAGGAGTTCCTTCTTTCTTTCTGCTGCATAGTATTCCATTGTGTAAGTGTACCACAATTATTCGGTCCATTCATTTACTGATGGGTACTTAGGCTGTTTCTAGCATTTGGCTATTGTAAATAGTGCTGCTATGAACAAGGGGGTACTTAAGTTTCTTTGTTTTGAGATTCTTAGAGTATCTTCCCAGAAGTGGAATCACTGAATCAAAAGGCAGTTCCATTTTTAATTTTTTGAGGAACCTCCACACTGTTTTCCACAGTGGCTGCATCAGTCTGCATTCTCACCAAATGTGCACCAGGATTCCCTTTTCTCTACATCCTCACCAGCACCTGTCTGTTGATTTGTTAATGATGGCCACTCAGACAGGTGTGAGGTTATATCTCATTGTGGTTTTAATTTGCATCTCTCTGATGGCTAGTGATATTGAGCATTTTTTCATATCTCTATAGGCTCTCTGTATGTCCTCCTTAGAGAAGTGTCTGTTCAGGTCCTTTGCTCATTTTTTAATTGGTTTGTTTGTTTTCCTGGTGTTGAGTCAAATGAGTTCTTGGAGATTAAACCCTTGTCCAATGTATCATTGGCAAATACGTTCTCCCACATAGTCAGTTCCCTTTTCATTTTGATTATGGCGTCTTTAGCCATGCAGAAACCTTTTAATTTGATGTAGTCCCATTTGTTTATTTTTTTCCTTTATTTCCCTTGCCCTAGGAGACATATCACCAAGAATATTGCTACAAGGGGTATCTGAAATTTTACCGCCTATGTTTTCCACTAAGACTTTTATGGTATCGTGACTTACATTTAAGTCCTTTATCTATTTTGAGTTTATTCTGGTGTATGGTGTAAGTTAGTGGTCTAGTTTCATTTTTTTGCATGTGCCAGTTCAGGTCTCCCAACACCATAATAAAGTACCTAGGAATAAATTTAACCAAGGAGGTAAAAGACCTGTGCTTGGAAAACTATAGAACTCTGAAGAAAGAAATTGAGGAAAATACAAATAAATGGAAACATATGCCCTATTCATGGACTGGAAGAACTAACATCATTAAAATGTGCATACTACCCAAAGCAATCTATAGATTCAATGCAATTTCTACTAAAATACCAATGGCATATTTCAAATATCGAGAACAAGTATTCCAAAAATTATATGGAACCAAAAAAGACCCGGAATAGCCTCAGAAATCCTGAGAAAGAAGAACAAAACAGGAGGGATCACAATACTTGATATTAAACTATACTACAAGGCCACTGTAATTAAGACAGTCTGGTGCTGGCGTAAGAACAGGCACATAGATCATTGGAACAGGATACAGAGCCCCAAAATAAACCCATGCCTCTATGGTTAATTCACATTCAGCAAAGGGAGCACGAGAATACAATGGCACGAAGATAGTCTCTTCAATAAATGGTGTTGGGAGAACTGGACTGGTACATGTGAAACTAAATTAACTGACTCAGAAATACTTGATGACACTAACATTGAAAAGTCTTGTCTACTGCTGGCCACCGCGCTGCAAAGCTCAGCCTGGCATCTCCACCTGCCTCCTGGATGTTCCCTCCTACGTGAGAGAAGCTCATGTCTGCTACCAGTGCATATTGCACATGAAATTCTTCAAATACTGCTGCAAAGCATCCAGAAAACACCAAGTCTAAACTTAGTCTTACATATGTAGCCAGAGACATGAATAAATACAGAGACCTAGAAATACATACAGAATTCCAGAGGGAAAAAAATGAGCTCCAAGCCAGAAACATATTGTGAATATGCAAATATCACGGTGTCTGGTACCCAAGCTTTGCCCTTTAGCACTTGCCTAACTCCATCTTTCTCTCCTTTTCCCTTTCCACCATGCCATTCCTACCACCAGTATCTTCCCATCTGCTTATTTTTTTTCTCTGAAGTTCCATTTTAAAAATATGGTATCACCTCTTAAAAATAAGAAAAATATGGTGCCACAAATAGCACTGCCAGGTGTAACATATGATGCTGCTTCTGAGAGTTGGGGGGGGAAATGTATAAAAGAGGCTGCATTCAAATTTTCTTACAAAGGTTATCGGAAATGGATTTTATCCATTTTGTCTTGAACTCTGTTCGTTCCTGGTTAGATTTCAGGTCTGCTTTGTGCTTTATAAAAATTGTATAATCCAAGCCTTGTCATCAGCTTTCTTAATTTATTTCCCTGAAATGACAGGCCTGGCAGAGGCTGGCCTGCCTCTCAAATGTCTGGATTACAGTGTAGCTATGGAAACAGGTGTTAAAGTGCTTTGAATGTCAAGTTAAACTGGTGCTTTGCACATCGTGTTCTATAAGGACAGCACGTTATTTTATATGCTGACCAATACAACTGCTTCCTTCCCCCCAATTTACAGGAGATTATCATAGGTCTTCTCCAAGGTAAAGAATGAAGATGTCAAATTCATTGTGTTCTCAAAAGCTCTGATTCAAGTGCTTCATTCTGCAAAATAATAACAACAACAATAATAAAAGATGAAATAAAGGAAAATAAAATAAGAGAGGGGGTAATCAGAACAAATTTCTTTTCCATGAGCTATTAGTTCTTCCTTTTGTCTAAAATGAGAAAGAACAGATGAATGTTAAGGAGGAGGATTCTGCTCTAATTTATATACTCTATGACTTCCATGAACATATCTATTCTCGGCATTGAAGATCTAGCAAATTTTAGTCCCATTACATAGAAGTAGCTATTTTTAATAACTTACTAAAAAAACATTACCTGCAATTAATTCAACATACTCAGAAAGAAAAGGGAACAAAGAAATAGCGAGTTCTGGAATAGCCACCCTGTGATGGCCCAGTGATCAGACACGAGTAATTGCATTTCATTTCATCTTTACACATGCTGCTGCAGGGGAGGCACAACCCCTGTTTTATGGGAAAGGAAACTGAGACTCAGGGAGGTTAAGTAATATGCTCAAGGCCTCAAGGTTATAAATGCAACGGCCAGAATTCAATCTGAGGTTTGTCTACAAGACCTATGTTCCCTCCACTGAATCAACCTAGACAGCAAGTTTGGGGCATGTAAGGCCAGACTGGCATGCTGTACCCTTGGCATGCTTCCCTGTCAGTTCAGCTGGTTTAAAACGGCAAGGCATCACATCTCTGGGTGGGTCACAATAATTAGGCACAGTCTCCTGACACTCAAATCCCACTGGCCTAGTTCCAACTTCTATACTAGCATCACTCAATTGAAATTTTATCCAACCAACGATGAGTTATTAAATCAAAGTCTAATTTAAATGGATGTTGAGAAACTCTACACTTTTAAAGGACAGTGGCATAACATCTAATGGATCCTATTTGCTTCTTTTATAAATAATGATATTTTTTTTATTTTTGAGGTATCACTGGCCATATGATTGGCAAAAACAGAGATCAGAGCAGGGATATTCCTAAACACACAGGTATGTGGAATAAGAAAAAAACTGTTTGAGGTTCATGCTTCTGAAGATGAGATACATTTGTGTTTGATTTCATGTAAGAATCTACATATAGATGTAGACAAAGCTAAACAATTACTGGGAAGTGTCTATCTTGGTGATCTCATGAGCAGATGAGAAAAGAGCCCCCAACTAGCAGAACCTGAAAGAATAGGGAGGAACATCACAGATCGGCCTGTGGAACTAGCAGCAATCAGAGATTTAAAGCAAATTCTGCTTTACTACAATATGGGCATTATTATAGTTCCTTTCCAAAATCTGCATTAATTCATACTGTTAAGGCCAAAATTGGCTTCAAGTTGCAATATTTAAACTGTGCATTTTTCGGTCCTGAGGAATCATTGCTTCCATTCAGGCAATGTGAATGCAGTCTCAAAGATGCACCTTCCCCTTCCCTGGAGTAGGGATGGCTCCAGAGAGGCCGACCAGCAAGGAAGGAGTGGTGCTGATCAAAGGAAGAGAATGTGCATCTCAGTTCTCAAAACAGGGAGCTTCCTGCAGTGTATTATTTGGAGTCAATTTATATTGATTGAGAGGTGGGAGGCACTGAAGAAGCATGTGTTGTGTGTCAAAGAAGAGACGAAAAATTCATTGATTGTAATGATATGGTTGGTGAGGCAAGACTGCTGATTCTCTCTGCAAAGTTCACTCAGTGTCTGCTTGGTGGAATAGGATCTTGGTGGAACATAGAGGAGAATATCTGCTGCACTCAGACACCTCACACAATCCAAGCCATGTTCTGAGACACGGAACACAGACATAGAATATTCTGCATAGACATCATTCTTTTGAACACTCGCATTGCCATGGAGGGCTGGACTCTGTCTGATTATCATCCAAGATCAGAGTTTGTAAGTGGCGATGTCAGGATTTGAACCCAAGGGTGCCTGCTGCCTCATGACTCTTGCTTTGCTGTGAGACCGTGGAGGTTGTCTGTTCTGCCTTGCTTGAATTGTGTCACTTCAAGCCCTCCAGTGAATGTTGGACTGGTCACATGCATGAATGAACCTACATTCTAAATTTATAGCACTCAGAATTAGCAGGGTTCTGTGGTCAGTGACTCCTCTTATATAGCCCCACTATTTTCTGACACTTGCCAACTAGAACTATATATCATCATGATAAATATGATCTCCTTTTCCATTTTGCTTTGGAATGACCCCTTTACACTTATTTAGGAAACAGCAATCTTGGGCAGGGGGCAGGAAACAACAAACTTTTTCATTTTAAGCTTCAGAAGGATTTATAGACATCCATTCATTCAACATTAAACACCTACTGTGTACTTAGTATGTTTGATGCTATAGAATGCAAATGTTTACAAGCAGTTCGTCATCTAGTTGCAAAGACAAGTGATTATGTGGACAGTACAATGATAGAGGTATGAACAGAACATTTTGACAATAAGAAAAAGGGGCAGATAATTCAACATGCAAAAGTGGTGAAAGGTGGTTGAAGGTATCAGAGAAGGTTACACATGATTCATAATTAGGCATTTTCTGTTTAGGTTAATTATCACATGAACCGTATTCATAATTCAGTGCTTATTGTGTGTGTGTGTGTTTAAAAATTTGTGCCAGGTTATACTGTGCCATCATCTCAGGGGGGAAAAATATTCTGAAGTTGTCTTATTTTCACCAGTCTCAAATTTATGGGAAGTAGTCAGATGTATACCAAACTTCCAGCACATGCGTCTGCCCGCACACCGGCCCCCGAGGGGGCCCAGCTCCTCCTGGGTGGGGCAGCAAACTGCTTCGCTCTCTCCCCACGCACCCCAAATCACAGAGAGCCCAGGAGGATGAGCTTCTGCTTCCTTCCAGTCTCCTCCCAGAAGCTATAAAGCACGTTTTAAATAGGCAAGGCAACAGGGACCTACAACTGACTGGTCAGCCAGAGGATCAGTAGGAGAGCATCATATCTGGGAGCTTTCTGGAATGCAGGGACTGAACTCTTTCATATATACTCCAAATCTTTCCCTCAAGGCCAAACCCTGTGGGACAAACTTTCCAAAAGTCCTCTCCAGACCACCACAAAGTGGAGCTAGGGGAACCCCTTTGGGATCCACCCACAATTAGCATTTACTCAGGTGGCATTGTTTTGTCTCATCATAAAAGCTTTTCCACAAAGTATGGCCCCAAGGTCCCAGCAAGTAAAAGAGAGACAGTTTGGCACATAGGGACCCACTGCTCAATCTGAGTAAATCCCAAGTGAGTTCTGGGCTCACCTCACTTCTGTGCTAACAAAAATGCAAATGGTCTTCCTAATTTTGTCTGTTTCCCCGAAAGTCTTAATGACCACGTGCTCCCCAGGAAGGAACTGATTTCACACATTCCCCCTCTTTGCATCAACAGATACTCCATCCCATCAGTACAACTATTTCAACATGGGCAGGTGTACATATACCAGTAAGTGATGAATGTAGGCTATATACATGCTTCTGTATAATACTAGACTATGACAAAGTTGTTTACAATTGTAATCTTGTTGCCATTTGGTATCTAGAAATTAGTCTGTGTCTAGAATAAATTTTTATTCAGTCTACTGATACATATAATTGCAAAACATATATCTTTTTCATACTTCTTACAATCAAATATCTTGCGATATTCTGGATAATATTTAAAAGCCCCTGCCATCCTTTGCTTATTCTCAAAGAAAATGTTCTCTAGAATGATTCTAATTGACTAAAGATGTGAGTGCTGAGGTAGAAATAATTTTGAAGTCAGCCAGAATGTTGATGGTTACATTTTACTCCCTGGATTCTTTTTCATATTTTGAATTGACCATACTTGACTTACTAGACTGACTTACGGAGTGTTTCCTATTTATCCCCTACCCTCCAGTCCTCCTCAAGAGCTGCTATGAAAAACTTGTCCTTTAAACAGAAAAGCATTTTGCTGTTCTGGTCAAATGGAAGGCTGCAGCGCATACTCCCGGTGGCTGAAGTTTTCTCTGAAATGAAATATAGGAGCCGTAACTCAGTTTCTCTGGCAATGAACCATAGAGGCCATTTATCAGGATATGGCAGACATTTATCTCCTCAAATACTCCAAGGCAGATGGAAATAGCATCTAGCCTCCTCTCAGAATAAATAACCCAAATATTGCCCCCTACCTAGGAAAAGACCCAAACACATCAGCAGTCATAGATCAGCTGGAGGCAAACCAAACCAGTCAGCTGTAAACCTTCACTCCCACTGCCCTCATAGGCAGCAACAATCTCTTTTCCTGATGGGCCAGCATTCTAGAGCCAGGCCTTTGTTCTAACCCCCTTAGGAAGAAATCTGAAGCTAATGTGTTCTCTGTTGACTGTAAAGGTTCAATCTTCCCCTTCTTTGACTTCATTGGGAAAAGACATTTCCCAACCTAAATATCAACATTTAAAAATTACCTCCTCCAAAACAATTTGAGACAAGCTTTTCCCCTCATTTAAAAGCAAATCAATCTCATACACTTAAAAATAATTAAGATGGTTAGGTGCATTTCACCACAATTTGAAACAATTTCTTAAATTTAAAAAAAACAGTCTAAAAGAAACTGAGGAATAGATAAAATTAATAAATATGCCCAGGTTTAACATCTAGATCTTTCTCGGTTCTACCATATCTGTAATGCATCTAAGTCCTCCAGAAGACAGGCATAGCCGTAAGCTTGCTTTTTTCTTTTGTAAGGCTGGCCTTTTATCAAAATTGTTCATTGCATTTCTGAGTCACTCAAAGCTACAAAGTGATACTTTAACTTACGAAATTTGTAACGGTAGCCAATTCCATACCTTAAAGAAACTAACCTAACCTTACACAGACTAACCTAAGAATTCCAACCAGTCCTTCTCCAGTCCCTTCCCAAAGAGGTTTCTGATCACATTTCTGGTCTACGTTTTGCATCTTTTTACTGTTTTTCTTTATGAGAAAGTCACAACCTTTTGAGTCTTAACCAAGAAAAATCTCTGATTTTAAAACTGAAAAATCACAAACAACCATGTATTTTCTTTTGTTTTGCTTTTTTTAAATAAAAATAGGACATTTCCCCCAAAAGTTATCCCTACCTTTAAAAAAAAAAGAGCCCTGTCATAGTTCCTGAGAGGCTGTCAACGCTTTAAAGCAAGGTGACACAGCCTCTGTGATTGCCATGTCCTTCGCAGGTGTTCAAAAGGCCGGTGGGTTGATTTGCACCAACAGGACATTTAAACATTCCTGAGAAAAATATCTTGGGAATGATAAAAGTAACAGCATTGTCCTGGATGAATGGGTGTCCATTAATTAGAAAAACACTATACCTGAAAGAAAATGAAACGTCTAGAAAGAGGGCCAGAGTGTTTTGCCAGGTCTAGGCTCAGATGCATGTTAACGGTAGGAAACTTTTGACATTAAGATCAAGCCACACTTTGTAAAGGGAATTAAGGGTTATGCAAATAGTTTAAGCACATCTACAAACGAACCGGAAGAGAATCTGTGCCTGCCCAACTATAAAATTAAGAACCCCCCACATTGTTTCCTTCGAGACTAGATTTTGGGACATTTACTAAACTATTTTCAGAACTTTGGGGTTTTCACCTTAATGTGCCTTCAAAATTAAACATTGAGACACACAGGCACACAAAGATTCTGAGAAAAACATTTTTACTTTTAATACGGAGTTTGGAATCTGCCCACTTCAGATGGGACATGTGGGTTGTTAGTTTTCTGCAGTTACTACCACTCCTTAATACTTCGTGTAGTAAATTCATTCAATCATATTACCCATCTAGATTCTGTAGGTGTTTGGGATTTGGACCTATGACCTAAGGGGTCCACTTAACAAATGATCTTTTGGAATTCATCTGATCCACTAGTTTAGGTGCCAAGAATTCAGACTTCTAAAAGAAAAATAGCTTATTACTGACAATGATTTTAAACCATGAAGCCATAAAGCCTTTGGTGATATCTGTAGCTTCATTCATCAAACCAGGCATTCTAACAGTCACTTGAGGGCAAGGAGCACTTGATGACAAATGACTAGCAACATACATAAACACACAGACACACACATGGCCACCGCCACCCTCACCACCACCACCACAAGAACAAGAACAAAATATACAGATCTTTTTCCCTCATGACACTGATTTCCTTCATTCCAGTCCCTTCAAAGCAAACTTCATAATTTTGTACACTGCATGAGCTTCCTCTGTACAATAGTAGAAATGGCCTCTAGTTCTAGCCTAATAAGAATTATGGTCTCATCTTTTAACACAAAAGTACAGCTGCTATTACAGGAAGGTTGTTCATTTTCAAGAAAAGCTAAAAAAATAATAGTTTTTAGTTCATAAAATATTTTTTTAAATAAGGTAGTGTCTTTATTTTCCTCCTTGAGAGGCAAGGCAGGAGGAGGTGGCAGAGAGCAGGAAGTCCTTGAAATCAATTGGCTCTATGAAAACCAAGGGTCTAAGACATCCTTCATTTGCTCTAACCATAATCCATTGGGCTCGCATTTTGTGCTCTATCAAATCAAACCTTCCCTCTGGAGAACCTGATTCTTTTAGGCCCAGGCTGTGCTCTGAGAGCAATAGCCGCGTGGCTTGCTTCAATATGCCCCCATTACTGCCAACGGCATTGGTTTCGGAGCCAAGTCCCAAGAGCTCTGCAGATGGATCACTCAATCTTCTGAGTAATCAATCCGGGGAGTTTGCAGATCTGGCCCTGCTTGGCTGAGCCTGGGGAGTGGCCTGCCTGGTGGCCAGACAGCCTTTGGTCAGGGAAACGCAGCAACCCACAAACTCCTTTTTCAAAAGCCTCTCTCCAGATCCTTGAAAAGGGCAAAAGGAAAATGTAGAAACAGAAGCAGAGACCCGGCTAAGAGGCTGGGAGATTCAATCCTAAACAGGTTTAACTTAAAAAAAGAAGACGGTTACTTGACCCTTTGCAAAAACCTCACACCCCACAGTCCCCTTCGGGAAACTGGAAACTCCCAACTATGTTGTCACACACATGGCACCCACACCCAGAGTGTTAAGTATCACTGGCTCTGCGACAGAAAAATGTCATCATCCCCTCCTCCTGGCTGGCATCTTTAAATAGCTCCTCTTATTTACGGGTGTACATAGTGTTAATGTCCTTCAGTTGCTCTATTTTCAAGGATGGAAAAGCAGTTGCTAAGCATTTCTAAATGACAGCCCCAGGGTTCATTAAAAATATGGCAAACATTTGCTAAGCTCATTAAGTGCAATTTTTGTGTGTGTGTATCTGATGCCTCCTCTGCATGTTCTGCGTGACCAAACATCTATTAACCCTAATCCCATTGATGAGTCTGATACATTCAAACCGGCAATTAGACAAAACAAAAGGGATATTTATGGAGAGACTCCTAAATGGGCTTTCATATTGGTCTAAGCTATTTCAAAACAACGGTTTAATTCCCCTCTGTTAATCCCTCGATTCCAGAGCACTCACTCCCTTTGTTTGATTATAGGCTGTCAGATTTAGGGATTCTAACTGAATCAAAATTTGAAGCAAACTAGAAACACATAATAATTACACTATTTAGGCCCTGTTGCCTACTGTATGAGCAAACGAAGCAATCTACAAATAAAGACTCCGCGGCACAAAAGGTTTCTAAAATGTGTTGTTTTGTACAATTAGGAGCCATAGAAGATGAATTAGGAGGTTATTTCCCTGATCCTTTTGAAAATCCTCCCGTTGATGAATTCAGTGGTCAAATATCACACATTAAATATGTTGTCTAGGCAAAAGTATTTTAAGACGGGCTCCCTCCGCTATTTCTTCCCTCCACTCCCCCCCTTGCCTCCCACTCCAACCACAGCTGTGGACTTGTCTGACCCATGGTGGTTAATCTGAGCACCCGCTCTCATTGGGCCATTCTAGCTTTCCATTAACTCACAGCCATGGTGGTGTTATTATTAGAGGCGGAAAGGATTCTGCATCACTTACATGGTGTAAAGCTGGACAAATAAACAAGTACTGACTATGGATGTCTCCCAATCACACTGGGCCTCAGTTTTTGAATGCGCTCTTTCAAATAGCAAAAAATGACCCTTCTCTAGCTTGTAAAACCTCTCTTTGTTTTCCCTCAAAGAGAAGGAAACTAACCAAGAGGAGTGGACTTTTGACAGAGTTTCCCAGCAGTAACATCATTTTCAAGTGGCTCTTGACCAGCTGAGCTTTTTCAAAGTGTAACTTTTATAACCACAAAGGATCATGTCTTATTTGGGTTCATTAAATTTCCTCTTACTTTGCAAAGGCTGACCAAACTCACAGCTGCCGAGAGAGAGAAGCCAACCCTTCATCATTCTTCGAGTCAGTTCAGTGCTGGTTAGGGTTCTATTTGAAAGCCCTACCCAGATTTAGACCTCATAATTTAGTCTCTGTTAAAAAAAAAAATTTTTCTTATTCTGATTATAAATGGATGAAATGGATTTCCTTTTGCTACGGTCAAAATCTCTGGTGTTGCCACGGTTGGCATGACAACAAGATACAAGTTAACTAATAAAAGTACAGCATGATCCACTCATTAGCCGATGGGCTGTTCCCAGTACTTGGCTATTGTAAACAGTACTGCTATGAACATTGGGGTGCATAGATTCTTTTGAATTGGTGTTTCAGGGTTCTTAGGGTATAATCCCAACCATGGAATCACCAGGTCAAAGGCAGTTCCATTTTTAGTTTTTTGAGGAAATTCCATACTATTTTCCTCAGTGGCTGCATCAGTCTGCATCCCCACCAACAGTGCACTAAGGATCCCTTTTCTCCACAGCCTCTCCAACACTTGTTTGTTGATTTGTTTATGACGGCCATTCTGACAGGTATGAAGTGGTATCTCATTGTGGTTTTAATTTGCATCTATCTGATGACTAGTGATGCTGAACATCCTTTCACAAGTCTCTGGGCCCTCTGTATGTCCTCCTTGGAGAGGTGTCTGTTCAGGTCCTTTGCCCACTTTTTAATTGGGTTGTTTTACTTTCTGGTGTGGAGTCATATGAGTTCTTTAAATATTTTGGAGATCAAACCCTTGTCTGCAGTATCATTGGCAAATGTATTTTCCCATATTGTTCGCTTCCTTTTCATTTTGCTGATGTTTTCTTCAACCGTGTAGAATTTTTTAAATTTGATGTAGTCCCATCTGTATATTCTTTCCTTTATACCCCTTGCTCTAGGGAAAGTGTGGTACATTTATACAATAGAATACAATGCAGCAGAAAGAAAGAAGGAACTCCTACCCTTCACAACAGCATGGATGGAACTAGAGAGCATTATGCTAAGTGAAATAAGCCAGATGGTAAAAGGCAAATACCATATGATCTCACCTATAAGTGGAACCTAATCAACAAAACAAACAAGCAAGGAAAATAGAACCAGAGACATGGAAATAATGAACAAACTGTCAATGACCAGAAGGGAGGGGAAAGAGGGTCAAGGGGGAAGGACAGGAAAGGGTCAGCAAAGAATATGTATAGTATAAAAGACCCATGGACAAAGACAACCGTGGGGGAAGGAATAAATGTGGGGGATGTGGGTGGGGCAAGGGAGATCAGTGGGGCAAAAATGGAATAACTATAATTAAACAACAATAGAAAAGTTTTCTTAAAGTGCAGTATGAATAAAAAAAGGGTGATGGGATCACAGTGAGGAACATCATCCAAGAAGCAAAGAGAAAAAGAACATAAGTTCAACAAGAGCCAGTTGTCAACACAAAGGCATCCCAGCCTCTTCTTTTCTCTCTCTGGGGAACTACATTTCCCCAAATTCCCTACCGGGGTTCTGGGTTGGGTGCATCTAAGGAAAGCTTCTTACTCAGGGTTTAGAAAGCAAGAGAAGAAGCCATTCCTCTGCAGCAGGAGCCCAGGGGCACTGACTTGTAGATCCTGGTGTCGTATCAGATCACTTGGATTGAGGCTCCTCTGGCTTCCCTCTGCTTCCTACACTCTCAGATCTCTTGAGAAGTTTCTTTCTGACCTTGACTCCCAGACCTTGTCGTGGAGGTGCAAGCCTCTAATTCTCAGTGTCAAAATCCTTCTTTCTTCAATCCCTGGCTGAACCTTGACTGCTACAAGTTAACAGATGCCCAGAGCTGAGAAAGAGAGCTGAGTGACTGAGACCAGCCCACTTTGAAGGCTGAGATCTAAAGCTCGGCCGGGAGCCTTCCATTTCACTCACGTATGCAGGCACCCTTTCCAAATCCTTACTGAGCACCCGCACCATCCTAAACCCTCTGGTGGAAACTAGTAATAAAGATATATGTGCCTAATCCATAGGTCTTATCATGATAAAGGGGTGCAGACTAACATGATAAAGGGGCTACAGCTAACATGTATGGGGAGATTGACAAGCACACAAAGAATAAGAATGTAATTTAGGGGGGCAAATGTTAGTTGAGAATGAAACAGACCTAAGTTATAATCTCAGCTTTATTATGTCCTAACCGTGTGGCCTTGAGACAATCAAATCAGTTTCTTTCTGATGTCTGCTTCCAGTTTCTCATCTAGCAGAACAGTTACCAAATTAGACAATGCAGGTAAAGCATCCAGCAGGTAGCAGCCACTCAACTAATGGTATTTGGACCTTTATGAATAAATATGTTGTACAAAATGTATGCTTGGCAATTAAGCTCTCTGTACTATAGTTAAAAAGAATTAATATATTGTAGATATGTACCAAACCAGTGGGAACAAAGGGGAAGAAACTCCTGTGGGAGTCAGAAGGAGGAGGGACCATATGAGTTGAGGTTTAAAGGATGCAAAGGAACAAGGTCCATCTCTTTGGACATGATAATGGCACATCAATACAATCAATTGAAAAGTGTGCCCTGGCCATTCCTCCCCTGGGCACCTTCAGGCCTCTCATTCTGGATGATGACTCAGGCTTTCCACTCAGGCCACAGTGACTTATTAACTACTAACACTGTGGTTCTATGAGCTCTCAGATAGAGAAAACCACACATCGCATAAGGATGCCCTATGAGCAACGCAGTCTCTCATTTCTGCAGAAGATGAATTCAGAAAGAAGATGATCATCTGTGGGGGTAACGCCCACTCAGCTATTACTCAGATGATCCCGGAAGGCTCCGAACCTGATTGGAGTGGTGCTTCACAAACTTCCGTTCAAGGGCTTTCTTTGTCATCTTAGTAATTATGAACGACTTTTACAGTCTGACTAAATAGGTTCAATCCCTGTTCAATTTTATACTTATTTTTAAACTATTACTTCTAATTTTCTTTTTGTCTCTTTTCGCCTACACATCTGTAATTTCATAGATTTTCCCCTTGTTTTCTCCTTCACAGTCCCTCCTCACGCCCCTTCCTCAAATGTCAACAATGTTCTGGGATCATTTCTAGGAGGCCTTTTCATTCGTGATATATTTTTCCTGGTTTTCTTTTGGCAGAGTCTCAGACCAGTACAATGTTTACAGGCCTGGCTAGTTTCCACACTCACTCAATCATTCAATCATTCATTTATTTCCTTCATAAATAGCTACTGAGCATCTCCTATATGCAAGGCAGTGCTCTGGGCACTGAGCACACAGCAGTGAACAGATCAGGCAAGGCCTCTGATTATGGAACTTATCTCTGATGAGAGCACACAAGTGCCCTCTGGATGTATTGTAAAATAAATGAAAAGGTTAAGTAAGGTTTGCCATTGGAGCCCTCTTACTTCCCTCTTTCACCAATGTTTTTGTCCTTTATTGCTCCCCTTCCTCTGCTCACTGGCAAAAATCTCTCTCCACCTGGCTCCCTCACCTGATCCTCAGTGGAGGCTCACAGTCAAGCATGCCCACACCATGTTAGACCTAACGCATCTCACTCAAATTAAGTCAATCCATCTTGTATCTCAATGTCTCTCAAATTAGGATATTCGTAAAGTACATTGGGAATTTGTAAAACCACAGGAAAAGTTTATTGCATTGTTTTGGAGCATAAAATCCTTTGGATAATAATTAGAGAGAGATATAGTGGAATATAGACCATAAAAATAACATAGACTTTTTAGATATAACAAAGAAAACAGACATCATGTGGTTGGTTGCCTTAAACTATGCCCCAGAGTCCTCAAGAGCAGTTAAGAGAGCGATAAATGGGAACAGAAAGAAATCAGGACAGAGACAGAGGTGCGCTGGGGAGCAGAGGGGTGCACATTCACTCTCCAGAAGCCTCCCATTAGGAAACTCTTGAGCACTGCGCTGGATGCTAGTTCCACAGGGCCTGGATCTCCAGCCTTATGCTCATGCTGCTCTCCTGCTGAAAGCCCTCCAAAGACTTCCCATAGTGATCAGGAAACCATCCCAGCCTGCTTGCACCATCTGCCCCTTCCCGCCTCTCAAAACTCATAATTACCTTTTTCCCCTCCATGCATCTCTTCTGCCACTGGGGCCTTCTGTTCTTAAATGTAACCATCTTGTTTCCTCCTTCGGGTTTTGCACTAGCTGCTGCTGCATTTGCTCACAATGCTCCCCACCCCACCCAATCCTCACCGGCATCACATCTTTGCACAGTTAGAACCTTATTGTCATTCGCTTTTTGCTTAAATAATACCTTCTCAGAGACCTGTGGTAATGATGACCTGAAGGAGCATTCCAGCCGATTGCTTCAGCGTCTCCCTGCTTTAATTCCCTGAATAGCACTTATCATTGTCTGAGAGGATCTTATTTTCATTTTTGTGAATTTAATGTATATCTTTCCCAGCTTAGATTATAAGTCCCATGAAAGCAGGGACTGTGCCTGCCTTATTTCCTGACACATGGAGTCCTGAGAGTGTCTGGGATCAACGAGGCACTCCATTAATATTAGTTTCGTCATTAAAGACTGAAATGACACATTGCAGAAGTCTTTTGTGAGAGAAAATGAGGGTAATGGTATGAAAAAAAAAAGAGGAGAAAAGGCTGTACAAATGAAGATTCATATCTCTCGCTTTATAGTTTGCCATAGCTATTTATATGGGCATAGCTGTTTATATGACCATACCTACTAATTCCCAAGAATGGTTCATTTATCATCAGCTTCTTAATTTAGATTTATTGTTCTAGACATTGTGTCAGGCACTGAAGACCCAGAGACAAATGCTACATTATTTATATCTTTGAGAAAGCAGGGAGAAGGTCACTAACAGTCTGGAAAGTGCTTTTATGGAGGTGCGTGCAAGCTATTTTGAGCAGAAGGAGGGTCAGCAAAGCCTTGACTGAAAGAGTTGCAGAAACAGCACTAACATGTGTTCTGGATTTGGGAAGATAATAAATTCTGCAAATAGCATAAAGGGAAAGGTCAGTCTAGGTAGAAGGGCAAGAACTTGTGCATAAGTGAGATTGTAAGTGGTGATCCTTCTACAATTAGGGGTAAGGTAAGCATTTCCCACATGGCAGGAAGCCGGGAACTAAGAGAGAAAGATGGTGGAAGATGGAACTGTGAAGGGCCTTTGCTGTCAAACTACAAGATTTGGACAATCCTGTGGACACTAAAGAGCAACAGAGAAGTTTTAACAGGAGTGCTGACAAGGTCAAAACCTATTTTAAAAAGGCAAGTGCAGGCAGTGTGAAGAATGCTTGTCTAGTAGCCAAGGCAAAAGACCCAAGCCTGCTGCACTGATGCAGGCAAGAGATGGTCCAGGCAGTGTGGTGGGATGGAGAGAAATCAACCCAGAGGTACAAGTGACAAGACTCACTGATTAGATGTGTGTGGTGCTGAAGTGGGAGAAACCATGGACGAACAGAGAAATTGTCACGATGGTCAAGGCAGGAACAGACTGGGAACACAAAAGAGAGACAGGTTTAAAGGAAATTTTCTCCCATGCTAAAATGGTTGAGTGCATGACCCATTCCAACAGCCTTGGCATTTTATTGGTTGTTAAAGACCTCTCAGCCTTAGCCAGTTAGGTATTTAAGGCCAAGATTTGGAAAAAGAAAAAAAGAAAAAGAAAGAAAAAAACATCATGACAGGCCAGCAGGGTAGATATTTTTAAGACAAGGTGTCGGTCCAAGAATTGCTGTCAGTCACCCACAAAGATTGCTGCCTTCATTAACTGAACAAGGGCCAAGCCTGCTGCCAGCCACCACTAACACCCCCCACATCTCCATTGTCATACATTATAAGTTGTTTCAATCCATCTGACATAATGAGACCACTTTGCAATTCCGTTGTGATTCACTCTTAAGTTTAAACACTGTAGTCAAAGGACAACATGAAGGAAAGGCATTAGGGAAGTGCAATGACATCCTTTGGAATTCCACAGGCTTCCCTGGCAGCCAAGCCAACCTCTGAGCATGCTGATCTTTCTCCAAGAGTATTAGTAAAAATCTATAGCTCCCGGTTGGATACCGAATGCAGCTGCCACATTCCGTGTTGGTGCCAGCAAAGTACTTCACATAGACAGACGGCTTTCTGAGGTTGCTTTATTTCTTGTCAGCCTTTCAAACCTCACTCCCACAGCAATCTTTTGTATTTAAGCTAGTGGCCACAAAACCAAAATGTGTCTTCGGGTCAAATGTACCTTTTGTATGTCATACCCCATTTCTTCTCCTCCTCCTTGATTTTTTTTTTTTTTTTAGGACAGAAAAAAAATGCACTTGGCTTTTCCTGATGCCACTTTCATTACAGTCACAAATGTCCTAACAGAAGCGTATCTGTTCACATTGAGTTCATTCACAATTCAATAACTGTATCTGCTTTATCGCCTTGGAATACAGGCTTCCTCAGTTTAAATTTTCTGTGAGGCCACCAACACTGTCAGAGTTTGGTGAGTAAAATGAACCAATAAATCTCTTCTTTTTATTTCAACCACGCTTTGTGTAGTCCAATTCTCCGCCTGTCTGGGGTACTGTTTGTACAGCTTTGAAAGAAGAGCCTAGAGCATTCTTTAGCCCAACACCTTCTCCTACCACCACATTGAAACTGAAGGTTATGGGTTTCCAGATAAAAGCTCTGAATTGGCATGAAGCCTCGCTAATTACTCTGCTGGCACTGGGCTCCTTGGGAGATCAGATAGGCCTTCCTCACCTTCAATGCATCTCAGAAACAGGGAATTAAATACTGGATAAGGAACTGAGAGGCATCTTTCACTGCAGATAGAGTTGAACAGAAGTATCTGTTGGAGGACCAGGGTCCCTTGGCACCATATCTGAGGCCTACAAGTGACAAAGCAGATGTGAAATGCTCTTGGGGCAAATGCATTGGGAAAGACCTGAGGGAACTTTTCCATCAGGACAAACTTCCCTGAGAGTGGGGTGGGGGGACTGAAGCACATGGAGGAAACATTCTCCAGCCAGAAAACTAACAAAAGCATGCACAACTTTTGTGTTTGAGTCATAATACCCCTTTAAAAAGAATTTTTAACAGCATATCTATAAATCCTTTAGCAATTTCTTATAGAAAAACTCTCCAATAGTTAACAAAACAAATAACTGTTCACATTCTGCAGTGAGCAACACATTGACTTAGATGCTATAGGGTCTCAAAAAATCAACAAGTCCTGGTCCCTGCCCATGAGAGCTTCATAGTCTGGGGAGACAGAGGGCCACCGCATTATATAAACACATGCAGAAGTCACTGGAATGAAAACAGTTGGAACAATATATGTGTCATGGAAGAAATGAGATTTGATTTGAGCCCTGATTGATCATTTGAATTTCAGCCGATGAGGTAGGGGAATGGAAGACGATGATTGTGCATAGGAGGGACAGAAAAATAAAGAAAGAAAAAAATTGAAAAAAGTCAGAGCATGTTGAAGGAATAGTGAGTAGAAATGGTATAAGGATTGCAATATTGAACTCTGTGGAAGAGTGGAAAATGGGAAACAAGCAGGGAAGGTCAACTTTACAGTCTGAACATTTGTGGATTTTTTCTGTATAAAGAAGCCATTGAAAGGCTGCGAGGAAGGAAAGGTGTGACCACATCCCAGTGGTAGGGCGATAATGAGGAGCAGTACATACATTGAATTGGCAGGGTGAGGTACTGGAGATAGAGTCTGGTTATTAGGTTATTGTAATATTCCAGACACGAGATAAGGCAAATTAGATAGGAACAAGAGACAGGGAAGTGGATAAGGATGTGTTTGGTAGGCTAAATAATGGCCCTCCAGAGATGTTCACATCCTAATGCCCAGAACTTGTGCATATGTTACCTTACATGGAAAATGGGACGTTGTAGATATGATCAAGGATCTCAAGATGGGTAAACTATCCTAGATCAGCAGGTGGCCCAATCTAATCTTTATATGAAGAAGGATCAGAGTCAGAGAAAATGTAAGGATGAAAGCAGAGGTCTCAGAAGAGAGATGTTATCCTATTGGCTCTGAAGTTGAATTAAAGGGCCATGAGCCAAGGAATTCAGTGTCCTCTAAAAGCTAGAAAATGGCCAAGAAGCAGATTCTCTCCCAGGGCCTCCAGAAATAATGCAGTCTTGCTGATACCTTGATTTTAGCACAATGAGATGTATATTGGACTTCTGAACCCTAGAAATATAAGATAAATTTGTGCTGTTTTAAGTCACAAAAATTGTGGTAATATGTTATAGTGGCAATAAGAAATTAATACAAAGTGAGACACATTTCCAAGGTAGTATTGATGGTATTTGTCAACAGATAAATTAACTTTAAAAAAATATTGAATACATTGGGGCAACATTGGTTAAAAAAATTATATAGGTTTCATATGTACAGTTCTACACTATTTATATGTTGTATTATGTATTCATCCCCTCAAGTCAAGTCTCCTTCTATTACCATTTATCCCCATCTTTCACTCTTTTACTTCCCACCACCCCTCTTTCCCTCTGGTGATCACCTTAGTGTTATCTGTATCTATGAGGTCTTTTTTAATCCCTTCACGTTTTCAACTAGCCCTCCCACCGCCACTCCCCTCTAATAGCTGTCAATCTGTTTTCAGTACCTATGAGTCTGTTTCTATTTTGTTTGCTTGTTTATTTTGTTCATTAGATTCCATATATAAGTGAAATTATATGGTATTTGTCTTTCTCTGACTGGCTTAATTTTCTTAGCATAATACTCTGCAGGTCCATCCAGGCTGTCACAAAAGTAAGATTTCTTTCTTTTTTACATCTGAGTAGTATTCCATTTTGTAAATGTACCACAGCTCTTTCATCCGCTCATCTACTGATTGACCACTTGGGTGATTTCCAAATCTTGACTGACTTCCAAATCTTGGCTATTGTAAATAATGCTACAATAACCATAGGGGTGCTTATATTCTTTCGAATCAGTGTTTCGGGTTTCTTCTGATATATTCCTAGAAGTAAAATCTCTGGGTGTTAAAGAATTTATATTTGTAACTTTTTCAGGAAGCTCCACACTGTTTCAAACAGTGGGGGTACCAGTCTGCATTCAGTGCAGAAGTGTTCCCGTTTCTCCACATCCTCACCAGCATTTGCTGCTTGATTTATTAATGATAGCCATTCTGACAGGTATGAGGTGATATCTCTTTGTGATTTTAACTTGTATTTCTCTGATGATTAGTGACATTGAATATCTTCTCATATGTCTATTGACAATCTCTATGTCCTCTTTGGAGAAGTGTCTATTCAGGTCCTTTACCCATTTTTTAATTAGAGTGTTGTTGTTTTTTTCTTTTTTTGATGTTGAGTTGTATAAGTTCCTTATAAATTTTGGATATTAACCCTTATCAGATGTCACTGACAAATATGTTCTCCCATTCAGTGGATCGTCCTTTCATTTTGCTGATAATTTCCTTTGTTGTGCAAAAACTTTTTAGTTTGATGTAGTCTCATTTATTTTTTATTTTGCTTCCCTATCAGAAAAAAATACTACAATGAGAAATGTCTGAGATTTCACTGCCTGTGTTTTCTAGGGCTTTTATGGTTTCACAACTTACATTTAAATCTTTAATCCATTTCCACTTTATCTTTCTATATGGTATAAGAAGATGGTCTAGTTTCATATTTTTGCACTTATCTGTTCAATTTCCAAACACCACCTATTGACTAGACTATCTTTACCCCATTGTATGCTCTTGCCTGCTTTGTCAAATATTAATTGAGCATATGGTTGTGGGTTTATTTCTGGTCTCTCTATTCTGTTTAATTGATCTATATATCTGCTTTTATTCTAGGATTATGTTGTTTTGATTACTATGGCCTTGTATGAATAGTATAGTCTGATATTAAATAGTGTGATTCATCCAACTTTATCCTTATTTCTGAAGATTGCTGTGGCTATTCAGGGTCTTTAAGGGTTCCATATACATTTTTGGAATACTCAGTTCAGTTCTGTGAAATACACCATTGGTACCATGATAGGAATTGCATTGAATCTATAGATTGCTTTGGGTACAGGCATTTTAATAAAGTTAATTCTTCCTATCCATGACCACAGTATATGCTTCCCCTTGTTTGTATCTTCAATTTCTTTCCCCACTGTCTTATAATTTTTTAAGCACAGGTCTTTTACATCTTTGATTAAATTTATTCCTAGGTACCTTATTTTTGTATTGCAATAGTAAGTGGGATTTTTTTTCTTTAGTTTCTCTTTCTGATAGTTCATTATTGGTGTATAAAAATGCAACTGATTTCTGGATATCAATATTATATCCTGCTACTTTGCTGAATTTACTTACCAGTTCTAGCAGTTTCTTGGTGGAATCTTTGGGGTTCTCTGCGTATAGTAAGTATCATGTCATCTGCAAATAAAGAAAGTTTTACTTCTTTCTTTCCAATTTGGATGCTTTTTATTTCTTCTTCTTGTCTGATTGTTGTGGCTAGGACTGCCAGCACTATGTTGAATAAGAGTGGTGAAAGTGAACATCCCTGTCTTAACCCTGATCTTAAGGGAAACACTTTTTTTTCTTTTTACCCGTTGAGTATGATGCTGGCAGTGGGTTTGTCATATATGGTCTTCATTGTGTTGTGGTATGATCCCTGTACTCCTGTTCTCCTGAGACTTTTTATCATAAGTGAATGCTGGCATCTATTGATACGACTGTGATTTTTATCTTTCATTTTTGTTTATGTGGTGTATCACATTTATTTATCTGTGAATACTGAAACAACCTTGCATCCCCAGAATAAATCCCACTTGATTATGGTATATGATCTTTTTAATATATTTCTCAATCCAGTTAGCTAATATTTTATTAAGGATTTTAGCATCTATGTTTATCAGTGACATTGGCCTATAATTTTCTTTCTTTGTTGCATCTTTATCTGGTTTTGGAATTAGGATGATGCTGGCCCAATTAAATAAGTTTAGGAATCTTCCTTCCTCTTGAGTTTTTTGAAATAGTTTAAGAAGGAGAGGTGTTAGTTCTTTTTAGAATGTTTGGTAAAATTCACCTGTGAAGCCATCTGGTTCAATACTTTTGTTTGCTGAAGGTTTTTTACTGCTTCAATTTCATTAGTTGTAATTGGTCTATTTAGGTGTTCTGAATCTTCCTGATTCAGTTTATGAAGATTACATGTTTCTAGGAATTTATTCATTTCACTCAGGTTGTCTGATTTATTGGCATATAGTTGCTCATACTCATTTCTCACAGTCTTTTATATATCTGTGATGTCAGTTGTTATTTCTCCTCCATTTCTGATTTTATTTTTGTGTGTCCTCTTTTTTCTGGGTGAGTCTGGTTAAAGGTTTTTCATTCTTATTTACCATTTCAAAGAACTACCTCTTGGTTTTATTGATCTTTTGTATTGTTTTTATGAATTCTATTTTGTTAAATTCTACTCTGAGCTTCACTTTTTATTCTACTCACTTTGCACTTAGTTTTGTCCTTTTTCAAGTTCTTTTAAGTGTTAAGTTTGATTATTTATTTAAGATATTCTTGTTTCTTGAGGTAGGCCAGTATTGCTATGAATTTTTCTCTTAGAACTGCTTTCACTGTGTCCCATAGATTTTGGTTGTTTTGTATTAAATATTTTCATTTGTTTCAAGGAATATTTTTATTTCTTCCTTGATCTCATTTTAACCCACTCACTATTTAGTAACATGTTATGTGACTTGCACGTATTTGTGTGCTTTTTATTTTTTTTCTTGTGATTGATTTCTAGTTTCATACCATTGTGGTCAGAGAAGATGCTTGATATGATTTCCATCTTCTTAAATTTATTTAAACTTGTTTTGTGTCCTAACATGTGGTCTATCCTAGAAAATGTTCCATGTGAACTTGAAAAGAATTTATATTCTACTGCTTTGGGATGAAATGCTCTGAAGATATCAATTAAATCCATCTGATGTAGTATATCATTTAAGGCCATTGCTTCCTTATTGATTTTCTGTCTGGATTTCTTCTATCTACTGAAGTCAATGGGGTGTTAATATCCCCAACTATGACTATTTTTCTGTCTATCTCTCCCTTTATGTCCATCAAGATTTGTTTCACATATTTAGGTGCTCCTATTGTTACAGAGCAAGGGCGGGGACACCCAATGACCCCCCAACCCCGCACCAGGTTCGTTATGCCTGCCGCCAATGGAAAGACGTCTCTTAATGCCAGAGACTAGTGAAAAGGAAAGGAATTATTTATTTACAAGTTATACAGGCTTGGAGTAATGACATAAGATCCCCTTTAAGATACTAGAGTTCTTTGGAATACCCGTTCTCTAGAATACCCACAAATGCACACAGTCCTTCCTTCTCCCCTCTGCCCAGTCCAGGGTACCATATCTCAGGGAAAGAAGTAGAAGTCCGTGATTCAGGCAGGCTCTCGGTTCCGACACCATCCACTGTGTCGCCACCACTATCTTCAGTTACTCCAAAACCATGTGGCACCTTCTCATGGCCCACCAACAAGAGTCCTTTCACCCCTTTTCTTTCAGGCAAAGTCTCTGCTGCTTCCTAGGCCGTGTGGCAAAGGGAGCCACCCAAAGCCATGTGGTCCTTTCTCTGTCTCTCAGGCCGAGGGTGCCCACTCCTCCAAGGCCTCATGGTCCAGAGAGCCCTTCCTGCAGTGTCTCTCCTGCATTCTTCTGAACTACTAAGAGAGAGCTCGGCATCACTGCTACATCTTGCTTCCCAGCTTCCTAAGCTGCGTGGCAAAGGGAGCCCCAAAGGCACATGTTCCAGAGCAAGAGAGAGAGCCTGTCTCTCCGGTGGAGGGGTCCCCACTCCTACCCTTCATGGTCCGGTGAGAGAGAGAGAGAGAGTGAAAAAGAGCCTGTCTCTCAGGCAGAGGGGTCCCCAGTGCTACCCTTCATGATCCAGAGAGCGAGAGAGAGCTATGGCTGCCATGCCTGGGTTTAAATAATCGCGCCAATCTTCCTCTGCAGCCCCATTTTCGACTCCTCCTTCAATCAACTACACCTGCCAGCACTTCATATTCTTCTAGCATTATTGGGCTGCCATGTTAACTGTGGGCAGGTGTGGCCCCATGGCACAGAGCCAATCATCTCCAAGCTTTCACACAGGCGCTGTGTGCAGGGGGAGTTGCCTCTCAGTTACCTCTTGGTGGCAGTCACTTCCATCCCCCTGGCTCAAAGCATGTCCACAGCTATTTAACATATCTATGAAACCAGTTAAAGATTATAGATATGCTAAATGACCATGCCAGAGGTTATCTGCAAAGTTGCTATTATACAAAACAGCTCTGAGTGGTCTTGCTCCAGGAGTCCCATCCCCCCTAGTTCAGACTTATGGGGGTAAGGACATCCTATATATATTTCTAATATTTCCTGGACACCTTGAGTTCCAGACCCCATTACAAATCCTCATGTGGGGCCTCCCACCTTGGCTGCACCCTGTTACACTATGTTGGGTTCATAAATATTTACAAGGGTTATAATTGTCTTGTTGAGTTGCTCCCTTTATCATTATGTAAAAAGCTATTTATATTTAAAGTGATTATTGATAGGTACACATTTATTGTCATTTTATTCTTTTTTTTCTTTTTTTTTTAAGATTTTATATATTTATTTTATTTTTAGAGAGAGGAGAAGGAAGGGAGAAAGAGCAATGTATGGTTGCCTCTCACATGGCCCTCACGGGGACCTGGCCCGCAACCCAGGCATGTGCCCCAACTGGGAATCGAACCGGGACCTTCTGGTTCCCAGCCCGTGCTCAATCCACTGAGCCACACCAGCCGGGCTGTCATTTTATTCTTAATAACTATTTTCTTATGTTTTTTTTTTTCTTTTTCTTCTTTTAAAGAAAGCCCTTTGACATTTCTTGTACTACTGACTCGGTAGTAACAAACTACTTTAGCTTTTTCTGTCTGGGAAGTCTTTATTTCTCCATGTTTATTTGTGGTGCACAACCTCAAATATTTGCGGAATAAGCCAGAGTACAAATAAATAAACACCCTTTTTTGCCTTGACAAGTCAGTGCCCAGATTTCCAAGTGCCTCTTAAGGCAGAAATCTGCATGTCCAGTAATCAGAAGACATTCAACACATGCCCTTTCCTTCTGTTGGAAATGCAATTAAGTAACTCATACAAACAACATACCATTCTAAAACTTAATATAATCAGTTACTTGTTCACATCTTCAAGACTTTTCCTTCCAAATTGTACGTAATGATCTAACGTGTCTTAGCAACATCTTCTTTGTGGTGAGCTCAGCTGACAACAGCTGCCTTATTCTCCTGGCCTGATAGGCACAGCGACAAGAGCCTGTGAGCAATGCGGGGACCCATGAAAGTGCTGGAGCCTTTTCTAAAAAGTTATTGCCTTCAAGATACAAAAGAAAGACTAAAATTCAAAGTTAATGTTTTATTAAATGCCTATAATATAATTCTCACATTTATCAATCATTAAATTTTAATATTTATAAAATTTCACCACAACTTAAAAGCAATCAGTAGCATGTAGTTTCTCACTTAGGAAGAATTTTGAATGCACAATGATTTCAAAGAAACCAAAGCAGATCATAAAGCAAATGAATTACTTGTTGTCAAATACTTTTGGAAGTCAATTATAAAAACCCGTCAGTTTATTTACAACAAATTTTATATTTCATTTTGGCTTTGGATATGTATTAATGTGGTGTGGAAACTCCAAAACTAAGATTCCTTAAGGTTTACAAAGACTAAAAACAGCCCCAACTGTGAGTATTCTATGAAGGACCCTTCTACCTTTATCCTCTAGGGTGTTTACAAGGGCTGCTCTCCATTCACTCACTCAGACTAGCCCATGCCTCATCAAAAGCTCTTGGAATTTTGTTTGCCCTCTATCTTCTCTCAAGAAAATATCTCTTCAAACATCCATTGAGCCTCATTCTGATCTTCTGAGGCATCTTGAACTCCCTTTTGAAAGTGGCCTGAGATAGACACCCAGCTATGCTCTGGACCCTTCAGAAGCATCTGACAGAGGCATGGTGGCTGCCGCAGAGTTCCAGAGCTATTCTCATGTTACTTCCTCTCTCAATCTAAAATTGTAGTCTGTGCCTAGTGACACAACTAGAAAGAGAATGTTATGACCTCAATTCAGAATCTAGTGTGCTCTGTCATCATCAGTATCAACAGAACAACTCAAGGAGAAACTCATCTCTAGCCCTGCATTTCCACTGGATAGAAATGCTCCAAATCCCCTGGATAGGCTGTGCTTGGTGAGAAAGGTGAAGCCAAGAGGTGGGCAATACCTCTCCACATACGAAGCTTTCCTGGGTCTAAGACAGTTCAAGATTGCTGGTACCAAGGAGTCCTACATCTATCAGCCTTGTACATCCATGTAAAGATTTTTAGATTTTATTTATTTTTTTAGAGAGAGGGGAGGGAGAAAGAGAGGGAGAGAAACAGCAATGTGTGGTTGCCTCTCACATGGCCCTCACTGGGGACCCGGCCTGAAACCCAAGCATGTGCCCTGACTGGGAATCGAACCAGGACCACTTGGTTCCCAGCCCGCGCTCAATCCACTGAGCTACACCAGCCAGGCCAAGATTTTTAAAATGTCACGTCTTCTAGTCAGTTTATTATTATTTTAGAATAATGAAATAATAAAATGATGAGTTATCTCCACTTGACATTTGAGTTTAGTGTATCAGTTGTAACAGAGAACCTGTGGGTAAAAATCTTCTTTATGAAATTTGAGAACCACAAATTAGGAGCCACAGAACTACAGTAGGAAAACTTTCCACCATTCAAAAACTTCAGTAAATTACTTTAGACGATATGATGTGGGCAGCAAACTGATACTCTATGCAGAAAATGTCAAGTATATCCTACAGAGGGCCGAGGACCATTACAGACTATACACTGAAACCACCAGGTCCCAGAAGAGACCATCTACATGGGGAATCCCAGTTGGCTCACAGCATATCATGCCTACATAACTCATTCATATTAGAAGTGGGAGAACTTAGACCTGTACCTCTTCAAATGGAATGAGGTTATCAACCTTCTCCTTTTGAAATCCCATGTCTTCAAATTCCCTCTTCTGTCTGGTCTTCTAAGTCTCTCTCCCAGATGCCAGTTTCAGCGTTATGGCCCAAATGGAATTGAGAAGCTGAAACATTCAACCAGTTAGCACAGAGTGCCAATCATACTTGAACCAGTTGCCTCAGCCCCTGGAAAAAAAGCCTGCCCTCAGACGCCATGATGATAGCCCATCTCCCATATATAGAATAATCCGGAGAGGGTTAAGCTTTCCACCAAAAATTCTGAGGAAACTCCTGTTCTTTAAACACACACATACACTCAAAGAGCGAGACTGAAAGGAAGAGAGTCAGTTCTAGGATTCAGTATTTCTACACCCTCACCCCATTTCTTAGTTTTTCGGAGACTACCATCAGTGTTATCCTAAGTATTTTAAAACTTTCTGTTGGCTAAGAGCTCGCAGGAGAATAAAACATAAATGAACCCATTATCATCCTAATTTCAAACCTACTTGGACTTTTACACAGAGCACTAAGGCCGTGGAAATGGACAGTGTAGATTTTTGAACAATCCTTTATAAATTCAAGGGCCTCCATAACTAAAACACTAAATAAACTGCTTGCTTCTGTTCAGAACATTCCAGTACCCAGAAATGCACTTTATCTGGGGTTTATTGTGTGTATTTTAGCCTTCTTGAACCATCCTTAGGTTTTGTTGCTGCTTTTATTGTGCTGGCCAGCCTTCCTCAAGCACGTGGCAAAGACAACACCACATCCCAGCAGCCTGGGGTCTTCCACCTGGGTGTGTGGCCTGCTAGTCACTCTCTTGCACTGGCTTCTGTTAAGTGGCTTTCAGGTCTTCCCATAACTGCATCTCTTTTCTCTCCCCTTCCAGATATCTATTTCTTAACATCAAATACAGCAGAGCCTCTTTCTTCTAAATCAGTCTTCATTTTCATAACCTACTCTACGTTCCTGAGGTTGTTAGTAAATGCCGTTCTTATCAGAGGGTTAGTGTTAGCGGCAGGATCTTGCCAGCTTCTTGCAATGTGGGCTGCTTGTTCACTACCTCAATGGTGGAGCACCTACCACCAGGGCCAAGGAAAGAGTTACCTTCGAATTCTCTCCTGGACTTTCAGTCTCTGAAGAAATTAAGATGGGCTTCATGGATCATCATTTATAGGCAGAATTCCTAAGTTAGGGACAGTAAGCTGACTGCAGCGTGGAAAAAATAGTTGCTCTCCCATTCTCCCTTCTCTTCCTCACCTCTCTTTGGTCTCCACCCCAAGTACTGGGGGAAAGAAAAAGGAAAAACAGCATTATGAGTCTTTTAGGGCCGACCTACCGCACAAGTACACAAATGCCAAACAGCTGTTAGATTCAACTCATTCATCTAAGGGTAGGCAATCCTTAAATCAGGTACAAATACAGGGGTCTAGCACAAATAATGCCCCTTTTTTTATTACAAAATCTTTTATTACAAAATCATAAGCATGTAATTCTAAACATAATATCACACTCAAGCACACCGTATGACATTTTAGGTGAAATGTTCAAATGAAAACTATAAATCATTACAGCCATATTATTACCTTACCAACCACACTCAAGCAGGCATTACTTCTGCCGGACCCTGTATATGCATGCGGCAAAGGAGTGACATAACTATGGAGCATTGATCATAAATGAGGCAATTACCAGCAGGCCCAGAAATGGCCTCCTGTACCCTGCCTTTATGTGGCCAGGACTGCTGCGGCAGCCACCACTTCCCACTTCCATAATCTTGGTGAACCACAGGAGATGGTAATTACTTAGAGGTCTTATTCATCCAGTGCTATTGATACGGAAGCTTGTCTGAAGCTTAAGTAATGTTTCCTTGAGAATTCTATATCCTTTATCCTCTATCATCTTTTCTTAAAAAATTTGAAATAAGTTCATGAGCCTGCTTTCTACAGGCAATCTATTCATCCCTATAGTGCTTTTCAGAAGTGAGATTAGTATAAGTGAATGAATAATATAAAATATGCTACTAATTTTATGCAGTGTTATATTTAGAAATATGGGCAGACTTTCCAAATTATACTGATTTGCATTAAAATACAAAATGAGCTTTTGTTTAAAGAGTTTTTGTGCTCTTTCCACTGAAAATCTTTAGCACTTATTGAAATAGTTATATTAGAAATATCTTTAGAAATTCTTCCTAATATTGCCAAAAGATTTTAACATCTTAAATATAAGCATCCTCAAAACTTTCCCAAACCCTCAATTCTGCTCCCAAGGCCTAACCCAATATTGTATTTTTACTCATTTTGCAAATTTCAATTATTAAAGCTAAAAAGAAAAGAAGGCTCATTTAGGAACTGAATTATACAACAAAACAATGATGTTTTAAAGTTCTGAATTCCATAATAAAAGAAATCTTCCTTCATAAGGAAATAAAATACATCATGGCAGGTGCCATAGAAGAAATTTTCACTTTACACCCAAAGTTTGGAAGTAATGTCTTTCTAAAATCATAAGTGTGGAAATAACATGTTAGAAAGTAAGGGAACAAATAATACGATCTATTTGCAATGTTTTACTGCCAGTGGTGAACAGAAACAAAACATCTACATTACAAGCGACTGTTCTTAGGCAGCCCAGCCGTCAGCCCCTAAGGCCTTCAGGCTCAGTGATTCCAGAGGACTTGGAGATTTTCCCACTGGCCTGCTGAATCTGGTGCTAGCAGGAGTATCCTTCAACTTGTATAGCTCTCATTGAAATGCATATCCTATTACAACGGAACAGCAAGTTTCTAGATCTTGACCAGGCTGGCATTTTGCTCCTAAGAAAAACAGTACAAAGTGGTCTACAAAGAGGCCATTGATGTTCAGCTGGGTCCAGCTAAATCACAATTGGCTTGTTATGAGCAGATGATCAGCCTTGGCTCCCTGAGTGCGCTTCAGCGTCAGTCTGTAAAGGACGGGGCTTGAAAGGGAGAGGGGGCGGATACCAGCCCCTCCTCCTGGCGTCTCTACAAAAGAGGGGCTCTATGTCAACCTTGCCCTTTCCTTGGAAAACATTAAACTGTCCTGGGGAGTTAAAAAAAAGTCTTCAAATTTTCAGCCTCACTGCTAACACTGAATAATGTTTTCTATAGCATTTGTTTTTTGCTATTTGCCAAGCAAGCATTTTGGTTGAACTTGCATTTATTGAGCACTGTGATGTGTTAGGCAGCTTTGCAAATATTATCTTGTCATCGGCC
Source organism: Micronycteris hirsuta (assembly GCA_004026765.1). Taxonomy (NCBI): domain Eukaryota; kingdom Metazoa; phylum Chordata; class Mammalia; order Chiroptera; family Phyllostomidae; genus Micronycteris; species Micronycteris hirsuta. The sequence continues at coordinate 84,627 of PVJI01002943.1, read as the reverse complement.
AATAAAACCATAAAATAGGCACTCATCTTCCTGCTGTGTAGATGAAATACAGAAGTTCAAAAAGATTAAATGACCTTCCCAAAGTTCACTACTAGTAAATGACGGGATCAGGGTAGAACCCATGTCTTTAAAACTAACTCTCCTGTCCTGTCATCTGTAACTACCTCTGGAGGTCAGTGAATCCGAACATGTGAAGTAAGGTACGTCAGCAATATGTGAGTCCCACCAGCCCTGTGCTTGTAAACTGTCCAGAAGTTTTACAAGAATCTTTTCTTCAGAGCTCCCATGGATCTCTCATTCTGCCACAGAAAATGTGAGCAAGCCTCAGATGAGCGACTCCCTGTGGCACTAGCTGTCCATGGGACCTTGCACGGGTACTTATCTGTCATGCACTTTAGTTGTGTTACCTTCAGACTGGTGGTGATCATTGTGATGAGATGTGTTTCTCTTTATCCCTCTACCCTTTTCCATTCCCGGACCTGGTGTGGAGCGGGCTTGCGATACACACAGCGTGTTAGGCTGTGTGAGGGAGCAAACAGCACTAGAGAGGTTTGTTTGTTTCCCTCTTAAATGTGAGGATCCTCCTGATTATAATAACGCAAAAATGAAAATATTATGAGACGATACAGAAATTTGAACCCTAACTTTATATGTAATCATATTAAAGAATCATTGTTAAAATTTTTAGATGTGCAGTGGACTGTATCAAAGTAACTTCCTGACTGATTATGCAGGATGCTGCTATTGGGGAAAAAGGGAAAAGAGCACACAGAATTTCTTTATATAGTCACATATTACTTTACAATTATCTCAAATTATTTTTTTTAATTTAGATATGGTAATATTATCTTGGTTATGCTAAAAATCTTAAACTTTTAGAAATAAATAAGAGGTTTTTATGGATGAAATAGTTTGGACACACATATTTGGCAAAAAAAAAAAACATTGTAAATGCTGTTTTCACATGATATAGCAAAGTAAAATCAGATTCTTAAAGAAGGAATTTTTAAAAATTACTCATATAGCCCGGCTGGTGTAGCTCAGTGGATTGAGCGCGGGCTGGGAACCAGAGGGTCCCAGTTCGATTCCCAGTCGGGGCACATGCCTGGGTTGCAGGCCAGGTCCCCAGTGAGGGCCATGTGAGAGGCAACCATACATTGCTCTTTCTCCCTCCCTTCTCCTCTCTCTGAAAATAAATAAAAAAATAAATAAATAAAATCTAAAAAAAAAAATTACTCATATAAACATCTACCAAATCACTAAAAGCTCTATCATCATCATTAAAATAATTCATGCCTTTGACCTCAGTGTTCCCATTTTTTGTGAGTCAGTTACAAGCAAACATATATTCATGAGAAATGTATATAGCACAAATGTAGAAAAAATCTACAGTCACTTGCAAGTATGCCAAAATGAAAAGAAAAATAAGTGATATGCAAAACAGTGTACCACTTTTTATCAGCAGTATTAGAAATGTTGAAAGGTGGGTGGATAAAAATATATTTCAACATTTTGTTTTAAGGATTTCAGGGAAAATGAGGTAAGATTTGCTGGTGCATTCATGAAGTGGCAACTGGCACCTCGGTCCAAAAACAGAATTAAAAAAACAAAGAGGCCATTCTCAAGACTAAATGCTTCACATGCATCATCCTCACTTCATTGTCACCAAAACCCGTAAGGTAGGTGGTACTACCATTACACCCATTTCACAGATGAAGAAACTGAGACATCAAGAGGTGCAGTAGCTCACCTATGGTCAGAAAAGTAGTAAGTGACTGAGCTGGGATCCAAACCCAAGCAGTCTGGTGTCGGAGCCTGCGCCACCAGTCAAGACAGCTAATACGGGGGTAGGCTCTCTCCCCATGTATTTGAAAGACTTAAAGCCTCTTCCTACAGTGCACATAAAGATATTCACTGTAATTTAAACCAGAATCTATTTGTCAGATGAAGCAGAAATTTCCAATGGGAAGATGAAACACACATACAATTAAGGACCTGTGTCTCCCAAATCAATAAGAATTGATTGAAAAATAAGCGATTGCCCTTTATCTGTTACCGTCAACTGCAGTCTCTTGTTTACTAAATGGTAATGAGAAATGTAGATTGAGCTCAGTGTTTCTCAGAACATAGACACATTTCCAATGTGGCCTGTGATAATGGAAGTGCAGGCAACCCACTTTATTTGAATGCTGCCTCTGGCTAAGTTTCCACTGCAAAGCAAGTCAGATAAAGCCTTTCAGAAGTAAGGGTGGGGCAAGTTCCTGTTTTCCTGCATCAGTCACTCACCCCATTCCTCTGCCTTAAACAAAACTGTGAAACAGGCTAAGTTTGCCTCCAGAAATGGAGCCCTGCATTGGGTAGGCGGTATAGTCACTTGTTGATTTTGCTTAATTTCTTGTTCTAGAGGCTGCCTTTCCTTTATTTTGTTAAAAGTCACCCCTTACTCACATGGAAGCCCCAAGGCCCCTAATATTTGGATATTCTCTCCTCCTTACCCCCATTAAAAACCTGTTCATAAGATATTTCCTGACCTATAATTGACTGATTAACTTTTTTGTGTGTTTGAAAGTATTAATAATAATATTGGGGGGATGTAAAAAAGACATTCAGTATAAAATATTATCCAAATCAGGGCACAACTGCAAGGGGCTACTAGTGGTCATATCTTGGTCACAACCTAAGTTATGATTGCAGCAATCATCCATGAGTGCATATTGTATAAATAAAGGGTTGTATGAATAAATATATGGAGAAGAAGAGAAAGCTCTCACTACAACAGCATTCCAATGAACAAGTGTCAATGGAAGGATAGAAATAGAAAAACACCACTTTGGCAAATACCACTGTAAAAATTGCTGTGGGCAAAAAATGACTAATAGGCATTAAAACTGGTGTCCGTACCATCATAAATGAAAGCCAAGAATACTGAGCAAAAGATGAGAAACAGATTATTTGCATAGTCTCAAAGTATCTCCCTTCAAGACACTTACTGATTAAAAGGAGAAAAATAACCACTTTACAGTGAGGAAACCGGGAACCCACCCTTTTAATGAAGTAATCAAAGTTGTCATCACCAGCAGTGAGGCCTGTCAACAGCGTGCTGGTGCATTGAGAACACCATCGCACTTCAGTGATGTTCTTGCCCACAATCCATAATTTGAGTTTCATGATGAGGAAACATCAGAGAAATCCAAATTAAGTACTGACCAGCACTCTTCAAAAGTGTCAAGGTTGCAAAGGACCAAAAGCCTGAGGAACTATCACAGATAAAAAGGAAACTAAAGAGACAAAATACTAGATTATATATATGATCCTGGATCAGGTCATAGTCTAGAAAAAGAACATTAGATGAACAACAAAGGTGGAAAGGAATTTGAATAAGTTCTGTAGATTAGTTAGTTACATGTATTATGGTAATGTTAATTTAAATAATTAAACTGGGATTAATTAAGATGTTAACATTCAAGAAAGTTCAAAAATGGTATGAGGAAATTCTTTGTACTGTTTTGCAACATTTTTAAGTATGAAATCACTTCAAAATGAAAAGTTAAAATATTTAAGACAGGGGTGTCAAATTCATTTTCACTGGGGGTTCAGCTTCACAGTTGCCTTCAAAGGGCCGAATGTAATTTTAGGACTGTATACATGTAACTACTCCTTAACTAGGGGCAAGGAGCTCAGCGCTGCTGTCAGGTAGAAACAAGGTACCAGGCCGGATAAAACAAGGGTGGAGGGCCTTGTGTTTGCCACCTGTGGTTTAAGGCATGTAGAAAAAAAACTAGCCACCCCTTACACAGCCTCCCCCTAGTCTGTCAAAATTCCAAATAAATAAATAAATAAATACTCAACACAAGGAAGACTAAAAAGACTGACGCCCATAAAGATTTATTTTAAAGACTGGATGTTATGATGCATGTAGAGATTCACCTTAATTCTTGACCACTAGTCGTAAAAAACTGCAGTTGTAGTCATATAATCGGAATAAAAGTAGTTATAGTTAACGTTGGCTGAGCATTTACCATGCAGCTGACACCAGATATTGATTTTCATGTTTAGTTCTGATAACAATTCTATAGAGTAAGGCACCACACTCAATAAATGCTGACATTCAAAAAAGCTAATTTATTCCAGCAACTGTGAAAAAAATTAATGGAGGCAGGGACCATGACTTCTCTGGTTAGATATATGTTATCAAAACCAAGCATAGTGCCTTGCACATAACAATAATTCAACCTGCATCTTTGTTTAATCAATAAATATACTAATAAAGAAGTAATATATGATCTATACATTTTTTGCATCATGAATAAGCAGCTCTGCCCTCCCCACCCCCCCAAAAAGTATAGGGAACCACTTTTCACTCCCCCACAGTTGACTGGAATTCTTTATTAGCCACCAAAAGGATTCAGATAGCTATCTCTGTGCTATTAGTATTTTACCTTATCTCCTTGTCTCATCTTTTTATGGCCACCCAGAGCCCACTGGTCTCAGAAAGCAGGTTGAAAAACACAGAGCAAGAAAGCAATGGCATATTACTCTGCAGGAAGTGTACTCATCCAGAAGAAATTGTTGTTGATGGGGGACAGGCAGTGGAAATATACTGATGCAGTTCCCATTAAGGAAGTCTGTATTTTATATGCCATATTATTTTGAATCTCAAGAAACCGATCAGTGATGCAGACGAGGAGAGCATATAACTTCACTAATCATAGCAACACTAGATGGAAGTTTACTCAGCTTTGAAAAGTAAGCTGGAACTCTATACATTTCTCAGTCTGTGCAAGAAAGGATCTCAAGCACTGCCAGAGAGAATGGGAGAAAGATGTCAAAGTAACCGCATGTGCCCCGAGGGTTGGTAAACTAGAGGGAGCACTCCCCACTATCAGATATGTCAAGAGACAAAAACAAATTGACGCCTATTCAAAACAAAAAAATGGAGACTTCCGGCCAAGATGGAGGTGTAGGTAGACACACTGTGCCTCCTCGCACAACCAAAAGAGGAAAAACAACAATTTAAATAAACAAAAACAGCCAGATCTGACAGAAAATCGAACTGAGTAGAAGTCCAACAACTAAGGAGTTAAAGAAGACAAGTTCATCCAGACCTGTAAGCGGGAGGAGCCGGGTGGAGAGCACTTGGCAAGAAGGCAGTTTGTGGAGGGTACCGGCAACACTGCAGCTGCCCGGAGAGGCCCATGGCTGATCCGCCTGGCCAAAACGCAGCAGGTGCACTCGACGAAACCAGGGCGAGATTGGTGGACTGGGTGGTCCCTCAATCCCGCGCAGATAAACCGGAGGAAAAACTGGGGAGCGGAACAGACCGCGCGGCCCACAAACACAGGGAAATAAAGCCTCAAACCAACAATTGAATACACCTGTGGGGGTTGAGGAGGCAGCGGGAGGAACTCCCGGCCTCACAGGAGAGTTCATTGGAGAGACCCACAGGGACCTGAAACTGTGCAGGCTCGTCCACTCACCCCAGAGCCAGCAAAGAAGGGCCCAGCTTGCTTGTGGGAAGCTGGGGAAGTGTGGAGAACAGAGCAAGCACCATTGTTCTCTCAGGACTCGCCCCCACAGGCTGCATCACAACACAACGACGTGGGTTGCACTGCCCTAGTGAACACCTAAGGCTCCGCCCCTTAAAGTAACAGTCACACTGAGGGAAAAAAAATGGCCCAAATGAAAGAACAGATCAAAGCTCCAGAAAAAATACAACTAAGCGACGAAGAGATAGCCAACCTATCAGATGCACAGTTGAAAACACTAGTTATCAGGATGCTCACAGGATTGAAAGAAAGATGGTTGCAATTAGTTGAACAAATGAAGGATACGCTAAAGGAAATGAGGGGAAATGTGCAGGTAACCAATAGGGATGAGAAGGAAACTGGGACTCAGATCAACGGAGTGGACCAGCAGAAAGAAAAAAACATCCAGCCAGAAAAGCATGAAGAAACAAGAATTCAAAAAACTGAGGACAGGCTTAGGAACCTCCAGGACATCTTTAAACATTGCAACATCCAGGTCATATGGGTGCCAGAAGGAGAAGAGGAAGAGCAACCAATTGAAAACTTACTTGAACAAATAATGAAGGAGAACTTCCCCAAGCTGGTGAGGGAAATAGACTTCCAGGAAGTCCAGGAAGCTAAGAGAGTCCCAAAGAAGTTGACCCAAAGAGGAACACACCAAGGCACATCATAATTATAATACCCAAGATAAAAAATGAGAGAATCTTAGAAGCAGCAAGAGAAAAAGAGACAATTACCTACAAAGGAATTCCCATAAGACTGTCAGCTGATTTCTCAAAAGAGACCTTGCAGGCAAGAAGAGTCTGGAGAGAAGTATTCAAAGTCATGAAAGGCAAGAACCTACATCCAAGAATACTCTATCCAGCTAAACTCTCATTTAGAATGGAAGGGCAGATAAAGAGCTTCTCAGATGAGGTCAAGTTCAAGGAGTTCATTATCACCCAGTCCTTATTGTATGAAATGTTAAAGGGATTTATATAAGGCATGGAGAAATATCAACATGGGAGTGGTAGGGGGAGAGACGGGGGAAAGGTGCAGAGAATGAGTAGCATAAATGGTAGGTAGAAAACAGACAGGAGGAGGTTAAGAATAGTATAGGAAATGTAGAAGTCAAAGAACTTATGTGTATGACCCATGGACAAAAACTAAAGGGTGGGGAATAGAGGGGTGGGGAGGAGGGTCAGAAAGGGGGGAAAATGAGACAACTGTAATAGTATCATCAATAAAATATATTAAAAAAATAGATGGGGGGAGGGTAAGAATAGTATAGGAAACAGAGAGGCCAAAGAACTTAAATGTACAACCCATGGACCTGAACTAAATGGGGGGGGGGAGATGCTAGAAGGTGGTGGTTACAGGGTGGAGGGTGATTAAGGGGAGAAAAAATTGGGAAAATTGTAATAGCATAATCAATAAAATATACTGTAAAAACAAAAACAAGAACAAAAAAATGCTGGAAAACAAAGGAAAATAATTTACTTTTAACCAAAAAATAATCATTTCATACTAAATAAGAATCAGACAACGATTTACTAGAGGAATCAAAAGAAAATGCTACAAGGCTTTTTTACTTTCTTAGAAGAGATGTAATTGCAAATCATCAAAACCAAAGCAATTGACCTCTCTGTCTCTCTTTTGTAGCTTCGTGGTCTTCTGTCTGCTTTTGTCTTTACATCTGCTTCACTCTCTTCTTACCTTATGACTTTCTGCTCTACAAAACCTGAGCATAAGGGAAAAAGAGACATGGGCTAAGATTATTTATAATTAATGCAATAAGTAATTATAGTAGATGCATGTGGCACCGACTACAAGCTAAAATATAATGTTATCTAAGAAAGCATTGCAGGAAAATCAACTTTAGACAAAAAAGTTTAATGTTGCTGATAAAGAAAAGATTGATATTTCAGATGATCGAAAGCAATCAAGGTGGAAGACAAACATGAGAAACGTTCTCCAAATTTATTAAGGAGGGGAAAAAAATTTTAAAAGAAGATGAAAGAGCCCTGGCTGGTGTAGCTCAGTGGGTTGAACACAGACCTGTGAACCAAAGGGTCGCTGGTTCAATTCCCAGTCAGGGCACATGCCTGGATTGCAGGGCAGGTCCCCAGTTTGGGGCACAGGAGAGGCAACCACACATTGATGTTTCTCTCCCACTCTTTCTCCTTCCCTTCTCCTCTCTCTAAAAATAAATAAATAAAATCTTTAAAAAAATAAAAAACAACTGATATATACGTATACATATACATATAACACATAAAATGCATATGTGTACATGCATGCACTTGTATATTTATACATATATACACACAACACATACATATATAAAACCTTAGGCATGCAAAATATGCACTTTTTCCAATTGTCCATGAGAATATTTATTAAATTAGAACATTAACCAAGTTGCAATTAAAAGAAACTCGTGGGTCACAAGAATGTTATTATAGACTGCTAGAACAGTAAAAATGACAGAAGTACATATAAATTTATGTAATTATTTCTCCCAAAATTTCTATCAAAGTTGTAGTCATAAGTAAATTCATTATCCTTAATATTTTTATTATAGATAAGAATATACTTGAAATAGCCTGGGATTTAAAATATTAAGTAATTTTTTAAATCTTATTATAAAAAATAATTTTTAAAAGAAAAAATTAATGAATTATAACATAAAATAGCTAAATAAATCTAAGCATTGGTTCTATTAAAAATATTAAGATGGCCCTGGCTGGTGTAGCTCAGTGGATTGAGTGTGGGCTGGAAACCAAAGGGTCCCGGTTTGATTCTCAATCAGGGCACATGCCTGGGTTGCAGGCCAGGTCCCCAGTGAGGGCCATGTGAGAGGAAACCATACATTGATGTTTCTCCCCCTCTCTTTCTCCCTCCCCTCCCCTCTCTCTAAAGATAAATAAACAAAATCTAAAAATATATATGTATAAAGATGTTTTTAAAATTCTAATAAATATAATAATAAGTATAAGAAATAATGAAGTATATATTTATATGATAATATTTAAATGAGGATTAACAAATATAAAATACTCTGATTCTAAAAATAAGAACATTTGATAGAATGCATTAGTTTATGAGAAAATAATATATTATATAAATGAGTCAATTAAAAGTTTGAAAATATGATGACTACTACAAAGACATTATTTAAAAGTTTTTCTATAAAGTACTTTTAAAAGTAGTTATCTACAAATTACATATACTTTTTTTAAAAAAAGAATAAAGATCATTCTTATACTTACGAAACTACTTAATTTTTTTTTAATTTATTTATTTTCAGAGAGAGAAGGGAGGGAGAAAGAGCAATGTATGGTTGCCTCTCACATGGCCCTCACTGGGGACCTGGCCCGCAACCCAGGCATGTGCCCCGACTGGGAATCGAACCGGGACCCTCTGGTTCCCAGCCCACGCTCAATCCACTAAGCTACACCAACCAGGCACTACTTAATTTTTTTAATAAGCTTAACAAACTGTCTGGTTTTGACCAGAGAGAACCAAAAAATTATTTTTGATTCTTTTTTTTTTAATTGTATTCATTTTTAGAGAGAGTGGAGGGAGGGAGACAGAGAGGGAGAGAAACATAAATGTGAGAGAGAATCATTGGCTGGTTCCCTATCGCACATACCCCAGCTGGGAACCTGGCCTGCAACCCAAGCATGTGCTCTGACTGGGAATCAAACCAGTGACCCTTCGGTTCACAGGCCAATGCTCAATCCACAGAGTCACACCAGACAGGACCTAAAAAAATTTAAACACACAAATCTCACTTGTTAATACAAATACTTCAAACTGAATTTATTAGTACTAAAGGATTAGCCACCGTGACTAAGTAGGGTTTATTCCAAGAATTCAGGCAACATATTGGGAAATCTCTTAATATAATTATTCAAAAAATGGTCCTAATAAAAAAAAAAGATAAATCTTTTAATTTAATCACTTAGATGTTTCAAAGATATTCAACAGCATTCACCATCAATTTCTTATTTTAAAAAAATGTTTTTAAAACCTTAGAAAACTAAAAAATAGAAGAATATCTTTCAATGTGATAAACTTCGGTAGACAATTCAGGAATCCAGGAAGCAGGCACAAAGAAAGAGATGACTATTGAAAAAAGCTTTTTAATCATCATTAATAAAGAAAATATATTTATATATTCAGAAAGCCCAGTAAAATCTAACCCACAATTTCTAGGATTAATATGAAAACATAATACAATGTAATAAAAAAAAGATAAATATACATGGCTCACTTGTTTTTCAGACAGAAGCTCAACAATAATGTATCAACAAAACACACACAAGCAAACTATTTTGGAAAACGCTTCATTAGAATCTTGGGGTTTCCGTGTCAGTATCCTGACAGAGGGAGATAGCAGCATAAACCCATAGATGTTCTCCGAGATTTAACTACAAAATTGACCACCGATACCATTTTTTTTTTTTTGAAAATTAGAAATCACAAGAACTTGCCAGGTGTGTGCAAAAAAAATGTGGTATATCTTTTTTCAAATGAGTTTTAGCCATTATTTTGAAACATTATTATTAATGTAGGGGACAGTAGAGATTTGTCTGTTTAAGAAAATACCATACTAGACAACTCTGATTTTGACCTTATGGTCTTAAGGACATGATATAGAGAGAGATGGGGGGATAAAGAGAGTCAAACTGTTCTGAGACTCCTAGATGAGTCATTGAGAAAAGTCCAAGAAGAAGGACTATAACATGCAAGAGTTTGGAGGGTTTGCGGGGAAAAAAGTCCAATGGGAAATTTGATTCTGCATGAGAGGACCCTGACCTGAGGCACTTTACAACAGGCATTTCACATTCCGTCCTGATGCTTTGCTGTACAATGCTATTGTTAATGCCCACGCCCCTCGCCCTCACATCCACCCCCCAACACTCCTGCCCTATCATCCTGAAATTTCGGAAACCCACGATAAGAAATGTTTTAGGTATTTAGTATTGATAAAAATTAAGAAAAGTGTCTTTGATCCACATATGGGTCAGTGTTACAGAAAGGAGAAACCCTTCAGAATTTTGCATTTGGACTTATTTAACAAATTCACACTATCCTTAAAAGACTGGTCCCCAAGCAATGAAACAACAGTTTCGGGGCCTGGAAAACTAAGCACTGAAATGAAATTAATCAAGATTAAGTGTCTCTTTGTTTTCTTTCTTACAAGGGACACAACCCACTGCCGTATGCATTCTTTCAAACACTAAAGAGACTCTGCTAGCATGGCTGGGTCTGAAAGGTTAAAAAAGAAGGCTGCATTGGAAATGACTTTCTTTTTTTTTCCATCACAACCTCAGAAAGTTCTCCAATATGCTCCTTTGTTAACATTTCTCCCCAACCGCTTGTTTGGATGGAATTCTATCCCTAATATAGAGCAGTAGTTCTCAAAGTGTGATTGCTAGATCTTCAGCTTCAGCATCATCTTGGAAACTGTAGAAAATGCAAATTCTTGGGCCTGCCCCAAAACTCACTGAATCCAAAACTTCAGAGACAGGCCCCGGCAATTGTGTTTTAGCAAGCCCTCCCAATGATGCAAATCTACGCTACTGCGTGTAAAGCTGTGATGGCCTCTGGATTTTTTCATTAACTTCACTAATCGCAGGTGGCAAAAATACCATACTCTCTCCAATGTCAGAATCAACATGCCCTCTCTAGGGTATTTTGCAAGTGTAAAGTCATTAATTTAAACTGATTTGTCTCTTAATGTCGTTTGTCACCATTAGCAAACCAAATTGTGTGCCCCAATGGGAGATAAAAGAAAAAAAAAAATCAATCACTACTGCTTGGTCTGAAGCTGAGAAAACATTGTAATAAACCATAATCTAGACATGCAAAAGATCGCTGCAGCTCAAAAATTTATCAAAATCCAGCTAGAAGATGAAAATGAGTTGTTGGTTTGAGAAGCCTTAATTACTGAACAAAAAAAATCCAGATATGTAGGTCCATTTTACCTTACCTCTTTTGGCTTCAATGCCTTCATAATAAGTCGAGCAGTAAATTAATCTAAAAATAACAATTCTTTTAAAAATAATATGCAGCATAGGCTTTTGGTTGCTAAATATCTTTAATCCGTGATTTTGGTCACATGCGCTTTCAAATGAGTCGTTCAGAGCCTTAACTGTTCTGTGCTGCTAGTGGACATCGGAGACAGTAGAGAGGAATGAAGACATACCACGTAGGAAAGCACAGGTCGGGCTTCACTCTCTACCCTTGACTAAAGCACTGTGACCAAGAGCCAGAGTCAGCTCCCATGGGCCTTTGCTACTTCATATTATGGACAGAACTCTCGGAGTTGCAAATAAACAGAAACTTGAGTCACGTACTGGCATGGAAGGAAAAAGAAAAGGGTATGTGTGTGTGAAGAGTTATTTACTAACTATATACCTGAAAGTCCCGGGACAAATCAGAATAGCTGGTTTCAGGTGCTTAAACAATGCTTTAGGAGGCAGCCCTTCTGGGTCTGCTGCTTCCTGCTCCCGTTCTGTTCTCCAGCAGCCTGCTCCACAGGGTGGCCCAGCATTTCAAGTCTCTCATTCTCACTGTTTCAACTGCATCAGAGAGATTGCTCTCCTGAGAATTCCAGTGAAAGTCCTAGAGTAGAATCTCAATGGCTCTGATCATGTCACATGACTACCTCTCAGTGGGAGGGAAGCTCTTTAAGCAGGCCTGAGTCAAATGTCCAGCCCTAGAGACAGAGATTGGATTAGCCCCATTGTTTCTGACTTAGGCCGGGACTAGGGTCCTGAGTCAAGCAAACATCGAGGGCACATTATTGAAGAAGTCCCTCTGTCATTATCAACCCGTTCTTGCACAGCCCTGAGGGTGAATGCCTCCTAAAATTGTGCACCCTAGGTACCTGATTGGTCACACCCCAGTCGTAGTGGCCCTGCTACTGAAACTCAGGTGGAGACAGTTTCCCTAAAAGAGAATCAGTGTGCCACTATCTAAAGAAGAGGGAGGAATGCTGCCGAGACCAAAATGTAACAGATGTCCACTATAAGCTTACTTACATGAATAAAAGCAGGGGACTTCAGCAGATAATCATGTCAAGTTCTTTCTTGCAGTAAGACACATAGTTCCATGATCTGTTCTTTATTGCCACTAACTAAATGCAACAAAGAACCTAAGTCAAATTTTTCCAAAAGGGAGAAAAAGAGAGCAAATACCTGAAGATGAGAGTCAACCTCTGGGCTACTTATAAAACAAACTATCTTCAATCCTTTCTAGTCATATGGAAATGAGAGTAATTCACCAGTTCCCTTAACTGGAAGTCATGAATGTAACAGAAATAGATAGCCTAGTCACTGGAGGACACAAGGATGATCTTTGGTCCAGTGAGGACACGAATACCTCTCACTCCAACATAAGGCAGAAATGTAACTAAATGTTCTAAGTAGCCTGACCATTAGGAAGTAATGATTAAGCTGGGACCACAGGCATAAACAGAGACTGTATAAGACAAACCAAGCTATAGGCCACCCTAATTTAACAGAGATTTACATAGATTCACGAGAGCACAGAGCATAACATAACTATGCATAACATCACATAACTTTAAATGTAGACTCTAGAACTCAGTTAAGGCAGTTCGAATCAAGGCTTTGACCAAAGAGTAAAGTGTCTACAAAGAGGGGAAAAGATTTTATAACAACAAAATACATAGGAAGAAAAGAGTGAAAGAATAGGAGATGATGAAGAAAAATATGAGTAGGTCAGATTGGCAGAAATTTGACAGGTACAGAGAAAAAGATATGGACATAAACACAGGTTGGGGTCACATCAAGGAGAATATTAAATGTCATAAAGTTTTCAGATCATTCTGAAAACAATGAGATAGAGAAGAAGGGTGACTTGTCTAGCTCTGTGGTGAGGGACGCCATAATCTTACATAAGTTATTTCAGGACAAGCACTAGTTTCCTAGAAAAGTAGAATAAAATGGAGGTCATGATTACCTAAATCAATACTTACAAGCTTACTGACCTGCCACCCAATTGGGTCTACAAACTGATTTTGAGTGGCTCATGTGATTTAAAAAAAAAAACAAAAAACACCTATAAAATGAATTAAAAATTCTAAGCATGATGTTCTAGTTAAGCTACAGATGCCATCATCCTGTTACCTCAGAAATGGTTTCACCTGATGAAACTTGAATGCATTTCTGTTTGAGAGAATACCTCAAACTGGGTATTTCTTACTCAACTTGTCTTTGTTTCTTTTAGGAATTAAATATAGCTCCTTTTCATCTTCCACAGACAAAAAAAAAATTCACAATGCCTTCTTTATGAGAGAGTTTTTTAAATATAAGATGATAACAATAAAGAAATATGCATTTCAGAAATGTATTACTACTGCTATTGACTATGATTGCAGAGTATGATACACAAGAAAGCATTTCAATGGAAGAAAGAAGAAAATGAGGTGAGAGGAAGAAACAGGAAGAGGAAAAAAGAGAAAAAGAGATGGAAAAATAAAGGAAGGGAGTAAGGAATCTGAAAGTAAATTCAGTACCTGGGGAATCTAAATTAGCTAGAGTTTATTTGCCAAGATACAATCTCTACACAGATGGAGTTTGGATAGCCACAAATACACAATATTTGTATCACAAGATCCCTATAAAACATGTAAAAATAGATGCAAGTATGAGCATAAATAAAGAGAGGGTTGGAGTGAAAAGCAATCTTGTCTCCCAGATTGAGGAATAGAGTGAAAATAAGTCATTTATCTCACATTTTCAATCTCGGAAATATAAAATGATGTCAACCCCACAGCGTGGTGGATGGAAGCAGAGAGTGATTGGTTAAGGAAACAAACATATGTCATCAAAAAGACCCTGTGAGCTTGAGAAACACATTTCTGCATACGAAGATAAATATGATCGCAGCTCCATGAACGGACTGTGTGAATAGCGAGAGTTTCAGGAAGCATCCCTGATGTGCTGAGAGATTTGCAGAGATTCCTCATTAGCAGCTGGAATCTTATCCTCACGGATGGTGGTCCCAAGGGCCTAAGCTACACAGTCATAAGGGCAGATGGTTGAAGGAACTCCCCCAGGCCTCTGTAGCCCAGGCTTTTGGGGTCAGGAAGGGGTAGATCCTCTGGTTCAGGCACGCTCTGATGCTTCAGTCAAAATGGCCATAAAGGAGGCCTTCTACTGCCCTGCAAAAGCTATTGAGCTTTCGACTCTGCTCCACATTTATTTTTCTTTCCCCAGCCATCTGACAATTGTTTGGTTTGGGTTGCTGGCTGCCTGCCATTTTCCTTGTCAAAGCTCTGCTAAGAAAAGTCTCCACACTATAAATCTTCTTGGGTGGGCCCCAGGGCTGTTGCTTACACAGGCTGAGACATCTCACAAAGGGAGGCCATTCTTAAGTCCTGTGAGGACGCTCAATGGATGTGGGTCCTGAAAGGAAAGGGCCAGGTTTAGAAAGGAAACTTAGAGCAGGGTCACTGAATGTTAAGGAGCAAAGAAACTTTCGAAACCTAATCCCTCTGCATCTGGATAAAGTGATTTGCTCCGTGTCGCACAACCAATCATCAACAGGCCTGATATGAAAACTGAAGACCATTGTCTCTAAATTTAATGGAGTAGTGTGTTCGGGGAAAGGGCACAGTTCTGGGCATCCTGGTGGATTGCTTGAAGCACTGTGAGATTGACCAAATGCCCCAGTGTTTCAGTTTCCAGGTCGTGAAAATGGGACTCTTCGGTTATGATTTTCAAGGCTGTTTTCAGTCCCCGCAATTCCGGTACATCTTTCTGGATACACAGCACTTCTCACAGCTTTCCTCCAGGCGCTACCACAGACACACACATTTTCATCAGGGTGTTTTCAAAGAGAGCCCCTGGCTTGATTATTTGCTGGACTGTGAGCTGTGTCAGAGGCATGCGACATTTGCTCAGTGGATCATGGGGAACCATGAACTTTGTACACTTTTAAAGGGTGGTCAGCAGGGACCTGCTTCTCAAAGATATGGCCTTCTGTGAGCCTCATCAGTTTATTCTGAAGCTAAAGGGCTGGAATTATCTCGAGCCTCTTGTGGGCTGAGCTGTCGTAGAGTTTGCCCAATGGCATTAAACTCCCCTATTGTATTTCTGAGTAGGTAAACTCAGTGTCCTACCTTATTAAAGAGATGGGAAGGGGATGTTTGCCCTAAATCCTAAGAGTACATTTGCTAGCTTTGGCTGCCTTTATATCCACCTCCTCTTCCTTACCTACCTGCCTCTGAGAATACCAGCAATAGTAGTAATGGGATATAGTAATGCTACTAATAATTAATATCTAATTCATTTAGTAGTTAAAATGACAAACTAAATTTATACATGTAAGGAGCTGGGAAAATACTCTGTCTTTAGTAAACATTCAATCATTGTTATCTACTGTATGGATTGAGTCACATGACTAGAGTGGCACCTGTGTTCTAAAAGGGAAGCAAATATGATGTGCTTTTAAAGAGAAATGGGCTACTTGCCTGCAGAAATTCTCGTAAACATTTAGGAAAGCTGGTGGGGCTGTGACACTGAATCACAGGCTTTCAGAGAAAAATGTGAATTACTTCCTGTCAAGAAAGTACCAAAAGGGTACTAACCAGTTCACTGAGAGTCAAGTGTACAGACAGATTAAATGAGCCAGAAAAGGAGGACCAGGACAGCCCAAGGAATTTAAAACGAGAAAATGGGGCCATGTCCTAGATTAAGTCAGAAAGCTAACACACGAGGAATGAAACCTAGAGAGGTCAGGATAACAACAGTTGTTTTGGCCGAGATTCAGAAACTAAGCCTGAACATTAGCAGGCTGCCCTGCACAGATGTGCGGGGTGTGCACTGGACGACTCTGCAGGGCACCGTTAACCAGTCAGACAGCAGTCACCGTGGATTGGTTGATGTATAATGGCGATTGTCTAGTAGGTGGCAATAAAGTGTCACGAGGACAGAACACCCTTTTGCTTTTTCTAATCTGCTCAAGATGTGGTATGTGCTGGTGGCAGCCCTGGGCATTTAGACAGGTAATAGGTGAGGATTTCTGTCCTCAAGTACAATTAGCCCCCTTGCCTTAGTCAATGGCCAATAACTGTAGAAAGAAATGTTCAACCTTAGTAAAAAGAAAACAAATGCAGTCCTAGCTGGCTAGCTCAGTCGGTTAGAGCATCACCCTGATACAACAAGGTTGCAGGTTCGATCCCTGGTCAGGACACATACAAGAATCAAGCAATCAATGCATAAATAAGTGGAACAACAAATCAATGTTTCTCTCTCTCTTTCTCTCTCTGAAGTCGATTTAAAAATTAAAAGAAAAAACTGCAAATTATAATAATGAGGAGATGTAATTTTTTTTATCAACTAGCAAAGATGTGAATGACTGTTAGTGCTTTAATGCTGGCAAGAGTATCAGAAAACAGGAACTCTCATAAAGTGTGGCAGTAATATAAATTAGCATAACCTTTTTGTAGGGCACTTCATTAATGTATATTATAATTAGAAAAGTGCGGTCTGACTTATAATTCAAACTTGAGTATTAACAAGAAATACACTGATATACTCATATATATGTGTATATATATATATATATATATATATATATATATATATATATATATATAAAAATGTATAGAAGAATAGTCACTACAGCATTATTTTAATAGTAAAAAAATTGGAAATGCAAATAAAGTTTATTTTCCAAAGACTGAGTGAATCAGTTTTGGCATGTTCATACTATCAAATACATACTATAAAACAGAGAAGGAGGTTTACTCTGCAAGTGTGCTAAAATGAAAAATACTGGATACATACTAATAATAAGTTTGTAAAGGATTGCCACAAAGTGTGTATGATAAGGTCATTTTGAAAGAGAGAAAGGTGGAAGGAAGAACAAAGGAAAGAAGATAGGAAGGAGGGAAGGAGCAGGTAAAGAAGTACATAGGGGTTTCTATGTATAAGAAAACTTCTGGAAAGAAACACAATAAACGGTTCCAAGTGGCACTTCCTGAGGAATGGGAGTATAAAAAGGCTTTTAGTTTCCCTGCTTTATATTTTTGTATTTTCATCTTGCACAACATGAATGTGGTAATTTCCCTGGCACGTGTTACCTGTGCACTTGCTCTTTCCTTTGCAGGAAACACTGTCCCACCAGATATTGCACAGCTCCTGCTTTGCCACACTCAGGTCCCTGCTCAAGTGTCCTTTGTTTCATTAGACCATCCTGACTTTCCTAAATACGGTAATGTTATCCATCAGACTCTATCCCTTCAGAAGTCTTCATTCTTCTGAATGGCACTCAGCAATGCCTGCTACTCTATTATAACACATATATATATGTTGGCTTATCTATTGTCTCCCTTTCCCGCTGAAAAGTCTCTCTGTGAGGGCAGGGCTTTGCCTTGCTCCCTATTCTATTCTAGGGCCCTGATGATTTAAATTACTTTAAGATACTTGAGGATAGAAAGCAGAAAAACCAACAATATTGATCTCGTCTTTATTTAAAATTTTTACTTTTATTCATCAAGAATGTATTGTACTAATTTTGATTTTTTTAAATAATACATTAAAATATTGTTTATCTTGATTGCTGAGTTTTTGGTACCCATTTAAATTGTGTTCCCTAGGTAAGGGTCCAATTTGCCTCACACTGGTCCTCCCCTGCTCGTTGGCCCCTCCTTTGCTATTGAATGTCTTTTTAACAAGTGTCTACCCACGCAACAGACTGTGGTCTGAGACTTACTGCTGTGGCACCAGGTAATGGCATTGTGGAGTAGCTAAGTGTCTGCTCCACAAGAGCCTACCTACCGAGGAGCTGGCAGACAGTCAGTATGCATCAAAAATACAGATACATATGCTGTAAAGTGAGTAAAAATTAACCTTCAGAGTAACTCACTCACTTCCATGGGCCACTATCAATACCTTGGAAGAAGGCCTCACAAATTTGAATTGTAATTTGGCTATGCTTTTCAAAAAAGATCTCTCACTTGCATAAAGTGTGGCAGGAATATAAATTAGCATAAACAACTTCAGACCCCTCAAAGCTCAGATCCATGGACATACCTATTCCTAAATAAACCCATAACTGAACATTCAGTTTTATAATTATAAGAATTTGTGGATTATTTACTTCACAAAACAATATAAAATATCAATATTTGAATATCATGTTCTTAGTGCATTTAAACTTTTAATTTACATACATTATAACATACATTATAAACTCACTTTTCAACTTGCACACATTGATTTTTGTTCCAGTATATCAGTACCATTTAAGTTATAGTAAGGCCCACCTAGGACTCTATGCTTAACTGAAATAGAAATAACTAGTTGAGTAGTAGAAATTTCTAACAACTTAAAGTTTTATGTAAAAAATATTTTTAAAGACCTGTCTAGTTTGAAACATTTTCCCATTTGTTATTGAATTTTTTAAAGAAGAGAATGACCAAATTGGTTATGTAAACTGGTTTAGCGTAAGTATAAAGCTTCTAAGAGTGTAAATTCCCAATCATTATACCTGCACAGAATACAAAACTCAATACTCAATTCATTCACAAACATTTATGAAGCAACAACTATGTGTGAGCACTGTACTAGGCTTAGGCAATGAAACACCATTGAAAATCATGGTGGGGCTCCATTCATTACTCCTGGTACGTCATAGTTTATAGAAGCCATTTCTTCCTTGATCAGGTTTGTCCTAATACCACACCATTTCAAACCGAGGATCAGTTGAATCATAGTTTCTGGTTCTCCATTTTCCCAGCCCTCACCTTCCGTGCCCTTCTCTTCCTCACTGTGCGCTCTGGGGCTCATCCTTACATTGGTTCTCCTGTCGGCTGTCTTCCAGTTGTTTAGGGCCAATAAAAAACACCGGTGAGAAACTGGAGAAACAGAGGAGAGACCGGGGTGTTTCTTCCCTGGTCTTTCTGCCCTTGGGCTACTCTCTCTCTCAGCAGTGGCATTTGATGGGGGCTACACCAATGTGGGCCTCTCTTCAGGATGCCAGCTGTCATCAGATTCTGCCCTTCAAGCATTAGAGGTAAAAGCTTCAGCTTCCAGCTGCTACTGCTCTCTGAGTTCCTCAACATCCATCATTTAAGGTGTGTTTTAAGCCCTTCCCAGCCTCTGTAAGTGGCCCCATCTTTCAAGTGTCCTTGTTTAAACCATCTGAGTGGATTCTATTTCCTGCTGAGACCCTAGCAAATACATCATACAGTCAACCTTTGAACAACATGGGTTTGAACGGCACAGCTCTACTTATTTATAGATTATTTTCAATAAACACCTGTACTGTCTTCAGTCTGTGGTTGGGAGTCAACAGATGCGGAAGAACAACTATATGTGTTGATCTACGCCATTTTATACAATGTAACTGAGCACCAAGGAGTCTGATGTCCCCGGGGTCCTGGAACCAATCCTCCATGGATATTGAGGGACTACTTAAGTTTGGGGGAAGTCAAAAGTCATACATGGATTTTCAGTTGTGTGGGGGTCAGTGCCCCAACCCTTGTGTTGTTCAAGGGTAAACTGCATATGATAAATGGCTTTTTAAAAGTTTAAATAAATACAAAATATAAGAGAATGCTTAAAATAAATAGCAACACTGATGAGATAGGTTTATGAAGAAAGTACTACGCAAACATCTGTCACAACAGAGAATTCTCTGTGAGCCCTTGCACTACCTGTTTCACTTCATAGCCAGCATTCTACACACGGAGGCCCCTCCTGAGCTACATCTGTATTTTCATTATGATTTTGAGCCTAATTTGAACATTCACCATGGGCTGAAATCTGGCCATGCTAAATCTGCATTTATTCCTCATTTAACTTACACTTCAGAAAAATATTGAAAACAATTATTTTAGGAAGTTTTAACATATATGTTAAACCAATAAATGTCTATCAATTTGAATGCTATTATGCTAGGTAAAACAGATATAGTAAACACTTAATAATTGCCTGTAATATGTGTGAGGAGAAATATTTATGGTTTATGAAACTTGACTAAGTGAAATGTTTAATATTTATAATTGGCCTGTCTAAAAAAAAGTTGAAAAAATATCCTTGAAAATATTTTCCTATCTTATTATTACCTTACAGTGTTAAGTAACTCAACAGGAAAAAAAAAATCCCAAACAAAAAGCTCATTCTTTAATTTAATAAGATAGAATACACTGAATTCTTGAATTTTAAAAAAACTAACAATTTTCAGTTGAGTACTTCTGAGCAAAAATTTATTACTTAATAAGAATGTCATTCTGTGGGATATGAGTATTTCTCTATTCATTTTTAAGTATGTTTTATTGATTATGCTATTACAGTTGTCCCATTTTTCTCCCCATTATTCCCCTCCACCCTGCACCCCACCTCCCACCAGCATCCCCTCCTTAGTTCATGTCCATAGGTTCTACATATAAGTTCTTTGGCTTCTCTATTTCCTATACTATTCTTAACCTCCCCCTGTCTGTTTTGTACCTATGAATTATGCTTCTTATTCCATATGCCTTTTCCCCATTCTTCCCTACCCTCGCCACTAATAACCCTCCATGTGATCTCCATTTCTGTGATTCTGTTCCTGTTATAGTTGTTCGCTTAGTTTGTTTTTGTGTTTTAGGTTCAGTTGTTGATAGTTGTGAGTTTGTTGTCATTTACTGTTCATAGTTTTGATCTTTTTTATCTTAGATAAAAGTCCCTTTAACATTTCATATAATAACGACTTGATGATGATGAACTATTTTAACTTTATCTGGTAAGCTTTATATGTTCCTTCATTTGGGCCATATTTCTTTGTCTCTCATATTTCATTGTACCTGTTATGTTGTAAGGAGCAGAGCCTTAGGTATTCAGCAGGGCAAGTCAACCCACATTGCTGCATCATGGCGCTATATGTGGGGGAGGGGTCCGAGAGGGAGCAATGCTGCTTACTTGGCTCTTAGATGGTTTTCAGTCACTTCCCCCACTACCCACAAGCAAACTGGGCCTTTCTGGTGCTGGTACCTGGGTGGGTGGGCTTGTGTTCATTCTAGGACCCTGTGGGACTCTCCAATGAACTCTCCTGCAAGGGTAGGAGTTTCTCCCACTGCTGCTACCCCTATAGATTCATACAGCCAGAGGTTTTGAGGCTATAGTTTCCTGTGCTAGAACCCTGGGTTGTGTGGTCTATCTTGCTCCCCAGTTGTTTCTCCCAGCTTATCTGCATGTGAAAATGGGACCACCCCATCCACCAGCCGTTGCCTCGGCTGCCCAGTCCATCACTTTGCTACATGTCTTCTTGGCCCTGGCTGCCAGTCTCAGCCCCTCCTACCAGGCTAGATGAATAATTCTTCTTTAACTCCTTGATTGTTGGACTTTCATACAGCTTGATTTCTGGCAGTTCTGGTTGCTTTTTGTTTTTAATTTTGTTGTTGTCCTTCTTTTATTTGTGCGAGGAAGCAAAGAGTATCTACCTAGGCCTCCTTCTTGGCCAGAAATCATATTTTAATAAACTCTGTAGTGTTGCCACAAATTTGCCTTCAAGATTTTGAGCAATTTTCCCTCCTCTGTAAGTATGGGCTATAGTCTCATATAAGTATTGTATTTAAATATTACAAATTCTAGAAATGAAATTATGCAGTTGTACACAGGGAAATCTCCCTTGTCCACCTGTCTGGCTGCTGGGTCCAGACAATCCAAATATATTGCCAAAGGTTAAGTCAGTGCATGGAAGTGTTTGCAACTGTGCTCTGTGCCAGGTCAGTGCTCAGTAGTGCTAGTCATTGTCTTCTGTTGGCAAAATTCATTCATCCGTTGATCCAGAGGCAAACTTACTCTGCGGCTAATGAGTTTAAGCTTCAGGGCCTCTCTTACACTCAAACCTGAGATTATCAAGAGTCACTGGGACTTGTAGAACGTTCTAGGTGGCAGGGGAGGCACTTCTCAAATAGCCATTTCTGGTCAATTGCTTAAAAGGACATCAGAAGAAAAGGACTTGGATATTAAGTTCTCATGATTTTTTTCTTACTCTAAATATTCATTTTTCACCTACTTTTATCTGGAATTTTGCATTATTTCTCTTAAAGAGAATCCTAGATTTTGTAGACTTCAGATTGGGGATTGCCCAGATCATGTTTCCCAGATAAGCTGGTCCAGAAAGTCAGGTCTTACAAATTCCTTGTATGTTGCCAAGAAATAGTGAGTTTAAGAATTTATTATCATCCAAAAAAGAAAATACATTTGGCAGAAAAGGAAACATGAGTCTGAAGGCTTCAATTCAGAAAAGCAGTGTTGATGATACTCATAAATAAAGTCAACCACAGGTTAGCATGAGAATCTACCCTGGAGGATGTGCTGGTAACTACAGTAGCCACCAAGAGAAAATGAGAATTTTCATTGCTATATAAATCCCTCTTGTGTTTAAAAACTTGTTTTAAAGAAAGATAAGGCCTCCTGTGGGTAGCCTAAACATGCTTAGAGCAGCCTAAGCCTTGTCAGGCTAATATCTGAAAACAACTAAATATTCCCAAGAAATATACTTGTCAATTTATGATTGACATTTTATTCAGATCATGATAGTGCTAAAAGACAATGGCATTTTACAATCCCTAATTTCACAAACAGATCTGAGGCAAGGAAAGATAACAAGATTTTCTTAATGACTGACAAACTACAGTGAAAACTTTGACTCATTTTTTTTTCCTCTACTTCATTATTTCGGCTATACTTAAATAAAGAAAGGCAACCATTTGTTTTGTGAAATATCATAAACCTATCAAAACTTTCAGTTAGGCATTTATTCTGTGTACATATTCTGCAATTTGATTTCTTTGTGTTATTTTATCCTTAGCTTTTAAAAAATAACTATGGTGAAAATGATTTTGTTTATTTCCAAATAAATATTCAAGCATAAGCATGTACTTCAAAAATAATGAACATATGTGTTTAAATTAAAACAGGATGTGGGGGAAGTCCATGAAAATACATATACTAGCAGCCATTGTAAGATCTATCTCATTATGTTTGCCAAACTTTGAAATCTGGGCAAGCTTCCCATTTATGTGCCCGCTGGAAATCCTGCAAGTAGCTGATTTGTGAGACAATGCCAAGCCATCCAAAAATGGAGGGATGAGATTACATTCTGTGTAACACAAATACCGTGATTCTATCAATATGATCTAACTGCAATCCTTTTGTTTGTATGTCTAGCATATGATTAATATTGGATTTCAAATATGAAAAAGGGGGGAGATAACAGAACTACAAATAAAGAAGCTATTACAAAGAGGAATAGGAAATCCAAGATTTGTTAATTAATCATCTGGACAAACAAGACATTGTCTCCTTACATTTGAGCTAGTTTTCCCATTCAGATGTGTATTTTCAAACAATTATCTGTTTATGAGACAGGAATATACACGGAAGATTCAGAAGACATCCTTTCTGACATTTTTAAAGACATAGTTCCTTTCTTAATTTAGGAGGAGAATAAGAAGGAAGAGATTGTTTTAACTACATTGTAATTTCAAGGTACCATATTTTGGGGACTATAAGACACACTGGACCATAAGATGCACCTAGGTTTTAAAGGAGGAAAATAGGAAAAAAAATTTTGAAGCAAAAAATGTGGTAAAATATTTTACCTCCTTCTGCCTCCTGTGACTCCGCTTCACCACTGCACCCCCATTTTCCTCCCAAATTTGGGGGGGTGCGTTTTATAGTCTGAAAAATACAGTATATAAATTAAAGCATATACAGTTGCCTTCACTTTTTACAAATAGAATGCAATTGAAAAGCAATAGTATATATCTTTCTATGTTTCATTTCTACTTTACTGATCTGCAATCGGCTACTAGTTTTGCACCACACATTTCTGTCTTGTATTTGACACAAACAATGCTTAATAATCTATTATTCCAGTGTCCTATTGCAGCATAACAAGTCATCTCCAATTTGGTGACATAAAACAACAACCATTGTGGGTGAGGAATTTGACACAGTGGGATAACTTCTTTGTCCCATGATGCCTGGAGCCTCATCTAGCAAGATTCAAGTGGCTTAGGGCTGGAGTCATATGGAGACTTTTTCATGACATTTCTGGTGCCTGAAATGGGATGACTGAAAGTCTGGGCAAAGATAGGACTTTAAACTAAAGTGTCTACATGTGCCCTATTCATGAGTGTTGGGCTTTTTCACAGCATGCATGTGTCAAAGTGGTTGCTTTTTATCTGGTGCCTCAGGGCCCCAAAAGTAAATATTTCAGCAAACAGGCCTTTTTTTAAATGACTTAGTCTTGAAAGTCACATGGTATAATTTCTGCTGCATTCCATTAGTTGAGGCATTCCAAGCCCACCTAGATTCAGAAAGAGTACACATAGATATCCACTCTTGGTGATATGTGTCAAAGAATTTGTAGACGTGTTTTAAAATGGTCACACCTGTATACTTTTAAATGTAGATAAAGTAAAGAAAGAAATATGTTTATTGAATGCCTCTTACATACCATGTATTATTAGGAGTTTTAAGTACATTATTTACTCTTTACAATAGCTCTATGAAGAAATTATTATTATCATCATTTGACAAGTAAGGCATCTAAATCTCAGGGGTTGTAAAACTTATCCAAGAACACATAGCATGGCATAGTATTCCAGTCTATTTGAGTCCAAAGCCTGGTACTTTCTCAGTATGCTTCACTATGACTCTATGTTTACTTAAGTTTTTAACAAAAATTTATTTTCAAATAAAAATGTTTTTTATTTCACTGGTTTATATAGAAAGTATAGTATTTTAACCATCTTGCAACCAAAACGTCATCAAGCACCAAAAACTAAATTTCAATACATTTAAAATACTTATAAATAAAAAGACTATCTGCTTCATATTGTGGCTATAAAAGTTGCCTCAAATTTAGTGACTGTGTTGTTTAGTTAACAACACAGATATATTACCTTACAGTTCTGGAGGACAGATGTCCATAATGGGTCCAAAATGAAGGGCTGAAATCAAGGTGTCAGCTGACTGAGGCTTTGTGGGGGAGGGAATCTGTTTCCTAGCTTTTTCCAGCTTCCAGAGGCTGCACACATTCCTTAGCTCATGGCCCCTTCCTCCATTTTCAAGGCCAGCAATCCTATCACTTGACCTTTTTTTTTCTTTTGTAATCACATCCTCTTATCTGACTCTGACCTTCCTGCCTCCTTCTATCATTTATAAGGACCCTTGTGATTACACTGGTCCCATATTGATAACCCAAGATGATTTCTTCATTTTAAGATTCTTTAGTGAATCATATATGAAAAATCTCTTTGGCCACATAAGTTAACATATTCACAGATTCTGGGCATTAGGATGTGGACATCTTGGGATGGGGAGGCTTTATTCTGCCTAGCACAAAGACTGTTACACAAATATAGCATAAATGCACGCATCATCTTATTCTCCAATTAAACAGACTATATTCTGTCATCCACTCACATGAATGTGTTATGTTTACCAATTATCGGGCTGTTAATTACAACATTTCCTCTCTACATCCAAATTAACGATCTCATCAAGCTCACTAAAGACATTCATTCAGCTGTCCTAGGAGCTGCAGTCTCACTCAGCTCCACACTTTCAGCACCACCGCTGGGAACAGTGCAATGTCTCCGCAGAAGTGGCCTCTTTCCACTGCCCCTCCTCAAATCCCTTGACAGACAGGCACACCTGTGTGCCCAAACAAACCTACCAATTCCTGAAGTTCAAGTCAGATTTGCAGGGGCACATTAACACCTCCTTCTGCAGTGCGGAACATGTCTGATTATGCCCAAGAGGCAGTGAGGAAACGTGGGATTTCAAACAGGGTGTCATGTCTAAACATGACAGGCTAGTTTCTGCCCTTTCTCCACACTCAGCACCATCCCTTGTCAGGTGCTGTTTTTCACTGCTTACCCCCAGCTCTAATAAGAATAAAAATGTGGCAAAAAGTCGTAAGGTGGAATCTTAAAGTCCCGATATTCATGCAGATGTTCTCATTTGTTCAAGCTTAGCATTTAACCACAGGCCATGACTGGAATTTATTAACTTGCTAAAACTGATACTATGTGGTCTTTAGCCATTGTATGGTGAGTGTTGGCTTAATTATCCATATCTAAAGAGTGAATTTGGCTAATTTGTGATTCTTTCAGCTTTCTAGGCCTGTGCAGCCCTCTGTTCAGCCACAGCACAGGTCATTGAGTGCCTACTGAAAAGTATCCTTCGGAAAAACCTGAAGGACCCACCAGTGTGAGCCTGGTGCGTCTTACACTCACAGAATGTGCAGTTGCTGGTGCAAAATCAAGAATCCACTCCGGGTGGGCAGTGAAGGGCTCAGGAATACTGGCAAATGCCAGAGAGAAGCTGGGTAATTTTATTCCAATTATGCTCTTAGTGCCATGATGTCACAGCATAAATTTGTACTTTTGCATGCAGCTCATGCTGGTGTGATGACAGCTCTTAAAATATTGAGTGATTGTGGGCCCGTCAGCATAAAATTATTCTAACATGGTGCCTTTATTAGTGCTTCAATAAATGCCATTCTTCTGGTGTTCTGAGGTGGCATTTGCAAATGAGCTAATTTCTTTGCAGTAAAATAATTGTGTTGCATTTATTTTGTGAGGGGAAAAACAGTGCTATTACATAAAGGGGGCTCTTTTTCCATCAAAACCACATATGCTGTAGTTAGTCAAGTTTAAAAAGAATGCATTAACTAAATGACTAGGTAATTATTTAAATGAACTCGCTGCTTTAAAAAGCTGTAGATGGGATAAACACCTTTAAAAAAAATCTCTTGTTATTACAAAAAGATGAGGCAAATTAGTCAGGAGTATCCATGCCTCAGGTCGAGGGAGGGGGGTGGAAAAGGTGTTTGCTGATCAGTGACAGGCATTTTAGGGTTTCAGTATGGGTCTCTTGATTTCATACCACACTGGCTTTATTCTCCAGAAATAGTGGAATGGGGAGGGGAGAAGAGACTAAGTATCATTTGAATTTTCCCCATGCATTTTGCTGCTGGCTTCCTCTGGCCTGCAACCCTAGAGTTTCATAATCTAGCCAGAGGAGAGACCCTTCGCTGAGTCATGCTGCCCATGAACAGCAAGCAGAGGCCTCCACATGCAGGGGTCTCCTACAGACCACGCACTCACCTCTTTCCCATAATTTAGAAGCTTGTGAATCAAGATTAAGAAATAATGCCTGCCCAAAATTTTTGAAACCCAACAGCAAGACACTCTGATGCTACTTTCCAGTTAACTTTTAAAAATAAAAAGAAGGGAAGGGAAGGAGAGGGAGAGACAGAGACAGAGAGAGAGAGAGAGAGAGAGAATATGATCAAGAGCAAGAAAGAGAATTAATTTTAAAAAAAAAAAAAAGAGGGAAAGAAATACAGAAAGGTAATCCTGAGAAAATTCTGTCAGAGAAACTGCCAGGACTGAGAAATAGGAAGTTGTGTTTTAAGATAAAAGCCAAGCATATCTCATTGTAAGGACAAACTATGAAGTTTATTTAGACTAATACTTCCTAAATGAAATAATGAGGTTCCTCACTTCTACTCTGCTATGAAGATCTCTGAGTTCTTTCTTCCCTTAGATGTTGTCTTCCTTTGACATGGTCTAAACAAAAGGAAAAGTGCATTTAGCTTTAAGCAGAATTTAATTTGTTTAAAGGAAAGCAATAAAACATAAAATTTGTAAATGGGAATTAACTGATATTGGAATCTGCCATGTAACTTGGTACCAGGTCAGGCGATTTGCACTGGTCCCCTTGTTTACTCATCACTTCCACCCTTGAGACAGTTCCAACTATCTCTGCCGTGGGTCGGAGTCCTAAAGGACATCTTCCTTACAACATGAATTTGGAACCAGGTGAGGGGTCAGACTCAACCAAAATGTCAGCTTTTTAATTGGACTGAAGACCATGGCTCACCTGTTAGCCTTCAACAGGTTTCCTAATACTTCACACTGAGTCATACCTGGCCACCTGCAGGAAAACCACAAGACCTCCACGGCGAGGGCAGCTGAGGGCAAAGAGACTGGCAAGTAGGCAGATGTGAAGAAAGCAAGAGCTTGAACTGGAAATGCTTGGTTTCCTCACCCAACTCACCAAGCAGCTAGGCTTCTCTTTCAACCCTGGGGAGGCAGTATGAGGGATGGGGAGAAGCAAAACGTGTTCATTCCAAAATCTGAAAATATTCCCTCTCTGGGAAGCCAAGTAGAAATTATACACCTCTTTTACAGAGCCTGAGAGGTAAAGAAGGCGTTGGCCCATAAAAAACATTCTTATTTTACAAATATGGAAACTAGAATCCATAAAAGTTAATTTTGCCCAAACTTGTATATCCAATAAATAGAGTTGAAATCAAACCTCTGATCTGTTTCTGACACTAAGGACTATGCTATTATCCACTACAGCATGTCAGTTTTAAAAGCAGAAATAATATTTATAGGGAAGTAGGAATAAGAAGTCAAGCCTCTTAACAAGTAAAAGAAAACTATTTTACTTCTCAACCTCTATGTTTCAGGCAGAGATAGGCCTAACAAACTATAGGTGAAGAGTCCTAAGAGCGCTGGGAATGGGTTTCCACTTTGGGGAAGAAGCAAAAGGCTGCTTCTATAACCATTTTCAGCAGCACTTAACTTGCATGTAGACCAGTGGTTCTCCACCGGGGTCCAGTTCGCCCCTGCAGGGGACATTTGTCAATGTCTGGAGGGGCAAAAACGTCTTTAAGTCAATCATCTCCAGTGACTGCCAAAAATTCCACAATTAGCAAATCTTTGGAGTTGGATTCTAATGTCTTCAAAAGCCTTTGCTTAAAATAAAATTCACTCTGGGAATAAATACAAGCAGATACTGCTTTTAATGTGTGAGCTAGCTAAGAGAAAACGAGATGCCGAAAAATGTAAGGGAAGGAGGAAAGGGCTGAGGCAAATCCACATGGCAGCTGCTATGGGTCTTCTGAGAAATAGCACAGACTCTGTGTTCCTGGTGGGACAGGAAGAACAAGGAGAAAGATGGGAGAAAATGTCCTACTTCACTATTTTGCTCAGGGCTGATTTTAAGTCCAACAACAAAAATAATAACCTCCCACCCCACAACCCACCCACACACACACAAAAATCTATCTAAGAGGTGTCCGGATGACTAAGCTGCACTTAGTTGGGTTTGGAATCACAGTATAATGATTTGAAATGCAGCTGATCTGAATTTGAATCTTAGTACTGCCATTTTCTCTACTGTTTGATCCTGGGAATGTTTCTTAAACTCCCCAGGTCCTAGATTTCTCATCTCTGTATTTATAGCCTCAATACCAACTGAATGAGATCATTTTACAGATTTGACTGGATACACTGAGTGCCCAGCCCCCAGCAGAGGCTCAGCCATGGTTATTATAGGTTCTATTCCTGACACAAGACAATAAAGTTCTAGAGCAGTTGACTAAGGCTCCTGCCAAAATAATTTAAATGGCCTTAATTCCTCTGTGAGATCAGAGAAGGTATAAATAAGTAAATAGGCAAAATGATCCTCGGGCAAGTATCAGGCGTAAAAAACAAAACGTGGTTTTTGTCAGTGGTTTTCTTCAAAGGTCCCGGAGACATGAAAGTAGCATTTCAAATAGTCTCAATGGAAAAGATCATATGGCCTCCAAAGTTGAAACTCTTCTTAATGGTTTACAAGTTGGGCTGTTTCCATGGAGGGGAAAAAATCTCAAAATAAAAGCAATTTTAATAGATTCTAGACTGACACATGAACCCACGTTCATAACACACACCTTAACCCTGAGACTGTGATTTCCCTAGTCGTCTGCTCTGCATAATACTTCCCAGAGGTGACTACGCCAGAGGGAGAGAGGACCTAAGGCTGAACTTCCTTTACACGCCAGGTGTAGAACAATTTATCAAGCAGGCTTAAAGTTCGCCATTTTCTTTCCCTACATGCCGTTTTACTTTATTGTCAGTAGAGGAGCAAAATCCCATAAAGATGTCAGAGGATTAACTAATAATTAACTAATTACATCACCCTTTTGAATGGCAGCAAAGTTATATTTCTTAATCTGTTTCTGACATATCTCACTATAGGCATGGGATAATAGGTACTTTTTTGGACCTTCCTAGACCTCGTTGTTTTCATTTGTAAAATATAGGAATTAACACAAAGAACTCTGAGGTCCTGTGATCCAGGAACCTGACAGTAAATTTACTGTGATGTTGCTGCTAAGTTTTCCATACATATATATATATAATCACTTATGATAATGTGTGCTATATGTTCACCTATTTAATAAACACAACAATCTTACGGGATGGATATGAATAGTGCCCCCGTGTTACAGATGGAAAAAACCAAAGGTGCAACTTACCCTAAGGCCCTGTAGCTGCAAGGAGAGTGGGAATTTGAATCAGCGGTCTGGCTCAGAATCTGTTTCCTTAAATTACTACAGTTATAACATGATATATGCTATACATATACTAAATCCTACCCTATATATAAATTCTATACTATAGCATGCTATGTTATGCAGTACCTGGTTGCCTCTCTCAGAGGGACTTCACCCTTTCTGGTTTTAATATTTATGTCAGTGGTATTTGTCTTGAATTCATCTTAAATAGCACATCCCTTAGGGGCAGAGACTATTTGTCCACTTTTCTCTGTGTAAAGTCAAATGGAACACCTTGTGCAGTTACTCAATTAGTAAACTCCTAGTGATAACAATGACGTCACATATTACTAAATTCTAATGACATCACAGAAAAGAAACCAACACTGAAAACATTTCTTCCCTCTGAAATTCTCCTGAATGTGACTGTTGGATTTATGCTACAGTTTTTACAAAATGTTTACATTAGGTTTGTATAAAATATTTGAGAATCCACCTGGATAAATTATCCCAAAAGCTAGTGAATGATCCTTTCATGCTTCTTTGAAAAGATCAGAGCCAGTAGACAATCTTTACTATCCTAGAGAGAAAAGGAAAAGCAACAAAATGATGCTGAAACGGCACACAGGGCCTCTAAAGTTATAATAGAGATGTTTCTGATCTTGTTATTCATACTCTGTCATAGGCAAACGACTTAAAAACAGGCAAGGGAGCATTCAGGCTTCTCGCAAACACAGGTGGGTAGAATTGCCATCGGTGATGGCTGCAAACGGGGAACTGGGGAGGAGGGACTCGGATGGTGAGGGCGCATGTGCGATGGGGCACAAGTCTGCGGGCTGAGTGCAGCTGTGTGGGCAACAGCCTGACTCTGCCGAGGCTCACTGCACCTCCCCCCTGCCCTCAGACCCCAACTCCCAGTACCTCTGGCCTCCTCCAGTGCTTCATCCCTCCGAACACACGGAGCATTTAGAGCCTAAACTCCCATGTGGCTTAACCACAGGCAGAAAACATGCAACCTGGAGACCAAATTTGCATGTTCGGATTCTAGCCCTACCACTTGCTATCTGTGTGATGCTGACCAGCTCCTTAACCCCTTTTAAGCCTCTGTTTCCCTGTGGGCAGAAGAAGGAAAATAATAGTTTCCAAATCCTAGGGTTATCGTGAGTATCATTCCAGCTACTGTGTGTAAAGTACTAAGTGAAGTGCCTGGGGTGTGATACGCACTGGATAAATGTGAACTATTATATTTCTGCCTAATTAGGTGGTACATCCCACCCCTTGTACTTTTCTCTATCCCACGCAGCAGCACAGTCATATCAGAGCAATTAGCATAAAGCAGGCGCTCTAAAAATGTTAGAAAGACAGTGCGGCAGGGGCAAGGGCATTGGGGACAGGGAGGGGAGCAGGAAGGAGAAGTCTGCACCCCACCAGTTGTCTCCATGCATATCTCTCACACTGGAGGTCATGCCACACGGAGACCTGCGGTGTCAGTGATCCTGGTGAAATCGCCCCTGATGGCCACACTTCGTGAAGAGCAGAGGCAATGATACCCTTAGAGCGTAAAGAGTGCAGCTTTGCCAGGCAATAGCAGAGGCCCTGCCCCAGAAAAAGCCTGACTGCATGCCAAACACAAAACGGAAATTCCAGGCAGAGTTGCCAAGTGTAGCTGGCTCTGTCTTCTCCAGCTCTGGCTCAGGCTTCTGCTCCATCTCCGCTACCCTCAGGCTGAAGGATCTTTCAACTGGCAAATGAAACCAAATACTGTCTTTACCCTTCATCTGGGCATAAAAAGTTCAAACAATGGTTCATGCCCATGTCTGATGGAGCCCTTTCCAACTCCCCGTCTCTGATAGGCCTAACTATTCCTTTGCAAGAGGGAACAACTAAGAAAAAAAAGTACAAGACACATAAAAAAGATATAGTAGTTAAAAGAAAGGGGATCATCATGAGAATTCAAAGTGAATGTCTTCCTATAAAATAAAAGTCACTGCAAGGAATAAAAAAAGTGCTTTAGAGCTCCTATATTGTGTGTTTACAATAGGAGTCAAAAGGAGTTGTTCTATGAAACTATACCAAACATGGAGGTAAAAAAGCACAAACAATGAGCTTAAGTAAATCAGTGAGCTGACTAACTACTTTATTTAGAAATTCAAATTTATAAAGTTGCAAACTCCAGAAATTCTCCTCAAACTTAGGAAAAGCAGATAAGAAGGTTTAGATGATTAGAGAAGGTTAAGAGACATGGAAGACAAATGCACAGGATTCTATAAAGTTGAAAGGGGAGTCAGAAATAAAATAAGAATATAGCACTGTGGCAATGATTAAAGGGATAAGAAAAGAAAAAAAATTCAACTGAATAAATTGATTTTTAAGATTGAAATCTCTTCCTAAAAAAAGAAAATTGAATGAAAAGAAACCAACATATAGACGTATGCCAACAATGTCTCTCCATTTACCAAACTACTCAAACATTTGCTCACATGTGCACAGAGAACTGGCCACCATGTGCACACACATACACACGTGCAGATACACAGAACTAACTACCCCGTATAAATGCACACACACGTACAGAGTAGCCAAGACCGGGCCGGCATTTGCTTTCTCCATAGTACTAAGTCAAGAAAGGACAACAAAGCAACCGTTACAAAAACTTTAAGAGAGAGTCACTTCAACTCAAGACGACTGTTTGGTCAAGTCTAAAGGAAACAAAAGAAAAGAAACACAAATAGGCAAGAGATCAGACAATAGGCTACTACATATGGTTAATACCAAAATTATTCAAAGACATATTCTAGTCGCCAATAGATGAATTAAAATTTCTATTTGACCCATAATTTCACTAGACTAAATTTAGTAATAGTTCCAGATATTTTGAGTTTTTCTGGGTACCAAATTTCCATGAATCCTGACCTCATTTCAAGACACCCAAATATCTGTATCCTAATAATAATTATTATAAATATACTCATATACTATTAAAATGTGTTTACTATTTGCTAGACACATATTCATTATTTCAAATCTTTACAAAACATTTCAGTAGATTCCTTTTCTACCTTTTAGAGATTAAAAAATCAATCTTCAGGGAGATTAAGTGAGTTTTCAAATATATTCTGCTAATAAGTGAAAGGTTCAGTATTCAATTACTAATGCTCTTGTTTCCAAAGCCCATGCATTTTCTGTTATTTTCTTCTACCTGCTCCTGCAACCACAAATCTGTAACTTGGCAATGGGGGTACCTGCGATCCAGCTTTGGTTAGAGAAAGGGGATGCATGTGACCAGGTGCTAGCTCTTACATTAGGGATATAACAGATTGTACACCAGGAGAGTATAGTAACCATATTTCTACAATCTGTAAACTTGGTACTTTAACATCTTTCTTATGCAGACATGCTAGACATGCCTTGTTCTGGACAACCCAGTAATATGCTCAAAAAACCTTGCCTTAGCCTCCCACCTCCCTCACCCCTCCCCTTGGAAGGAGTCCTCCTCCTGGAGCATGTTTTTCAAATACAAACCAACAATCCAAAGCCCACACCCTCAACCACCTTCCTTGTCTGACTCCCACTCTGGGTCACTATACCCCTGCCCAAATCACTCTAAGGCCAAGTCTCAGGCAACTAGGAAGAGCGACTATACCCCAGAGCCCACTGAAATTATTCCAACTAGCCAATCCTAAGCCTGCTTACTGTGCCTCACCTTTTCCTTCCCAAGGAAATCACAGTAAGGGCTCTTGCCTACAGTTCTTCCTTCTCCTTTTTTCTTGTGACCAAGCCCAGTAGTTTACTCATGTGGCCACAGTAATGGTTAATTTTATGTGTCTACTTGAATGAGTTACAGGGTGCCCAGATATGAGGATGTTTTGGGATAAGATTAACATTTGAATCAGTAGACTGAGTAAATCAGATGGTACTTCCTAATTTGGGTGGGTCTCAGCCACACAATTGAAAACATGAATAGAACAAAAGGAATGATCTCACACACCCACATAAGTAAAGGGGAATTTCTCCTGTCTGACCACACTGGCTTTTCCTGTGTTTGGACTTGAACTGAATCATTAATTTTTCTTGGGTCTCAAGTCAGCTGGCTTTTAGACAGGACCTATGGGTTTCCCAAGAAGTCTATTATGTTTTTTCTGTAAAATAAAATGCACATTTTTTTTTTCATTTTCACCAGTAACTTTATTGACGTAGATACTTTGAGTATGTCGGCTATGTCCTGCTATTGGCTTCTAGTGGGTAGAGGCCAGGGGTGCTGCTAAACATCTACCAATGCATGGACAGCCCACAGCAAGGAATTATTTGGCTAAAATGTCAATAGTACCAAGAAACTTTGCAAATCACTTTTGACACATTAAACCACTCACAGCACCTTCTCCACACACAGCACAAATCTTCTGTTGTGTTTCAGTTGCCTTTTTACATTTCTTGAAATAATAAAGCATAATACACCAAAAATGGTGTATATTTTCTTCCATCTTCAATATTAAAGTGACTGCACAAAAATTTGCCAGCTTTGATAAGTCTTTTTAAATGCATGCTGAGATGACAGCTGTCACAATACAATTGAACAAAATCATTTCCATTGAAGTTAAAGACAACTAAGCCCTACTGGAACCATTGTAGAGAAAAATGTAATAGACTTTTTGGCCAACCCAGTACATCAGCTTTCCTGGTTCTCCTGCAGATCTCAGGACTTTTCAGTCTTTGTAATCAGGTGAGCCAGTTCCTTCTAATAAACCATATATACAATCTCCACTGGTTTTGTTTCTCTGGAGAACCCTGACTAATATAAAACTCCCCATGAGTCTGGCAAGTTCCCTCCTCTTGAAAATTGTGAGTGATAAACTATCTTTTTAATGGCAGCCATTTCCCAATTGCCTTACTATACCTCAAATTCTCTATTAATACACTATATTTTAAAACAGGGGGTGAGATGGCAGGAGCTACCATTTGTCTACATTAATATTTCACAGTTAAATTTTAAGGAACTAGACATAGTATACGATCCCCACCTGCTAGTCTGTCATGTCCAGGGCATTTAATCAGAAGGAGGTGATTTCTCTTTACAGTTTCACATTCGCAGTTAGATCTATGGAGTGAATATCAATGAACAGATACTGTATATGACCTTGCTTTCCCAATTTTACCTTGGCACAATCTCCATATCAGAGACACTAAAGTTAAAAGGCACTAAATCAGCAGCAATTCTTCAAAATGATTGGGGAAATCATCTAATCAGCGAAAGGTTCTGTGCCTGGTGATCCTTACTCAGGGAACAGTAAAACTGAAGGGAGAGCCCTTAATGACCAAAGCCAAAAGACACGTTTGCGGCACTCTACTGAATCAAACTGGCAGTCTTAGAAACCTGGAACGAGAAAGGAAAGGAAAGGGGGCTGTGCAGATGCACTGCTTTCTTTCCACATCCTATTACCCTCAACCTGAGTGTTAAAAGTGCCCGAGAGTGGAAAGATGTCCTGCAAACCAGGACCTGCCACCATCGATCCACTGTAAGCCTAGGCCTGCCTCTGGAAGCCTGCGGAATGGCCATTCACTTAACTAAGTCAAACATTGAACCGTGAGCTCCAAGAGCCCTTCTGTTGCAGCTTTTCCCACTTTCTCACTCTAAAAGTTGAGACAAATTTTTGATTGTACTTATAGTTGAGGGTCTCCTATAAATTTAAGTGTTTATTTAATAAAAAGGAAGCATTTGAATATCATTTAACTGTTGTATCAACCTACTTACTTACAGTCAGGAAAAGAGAAACCACATTAGTTTTTTCAACACAAAGAATTTAAGATAAGCATTTGGAGGCGAAAAAAGAAAAGCAACACTGAAATGTCACAAAACTAATAATTGCTATGAAGTGATCATCAGCTCCATCCTTCATTAGTTTTGAGACTGTGGGCAAGTGACTCCATGTCCTAAAGTGGCCTGCTAATATACTCAGAATTAGCGAGACTGTGAGTTTTGAGGACATGGTTCACAACACTGCCCTCCCTTCTGACACCAACTTAATGTCCAGGGATTTTCAAAACCACCCCCAGCTTCACAATTCAGAAAACTCACGGAAAGCTATTATAATACTTGCAGTTATGGTTTATTACTGAGAAAGGATTCAGATCAGTGTCATCCAAGGGAAGAGATGCACAGGGCAGAGTCTGGAAGGGCTCCAAACATGAAGTACCCATGTCCCCAGGATTCATTATGCTCCCAGCATTGATGTATGACAATATGCATGGCATTTCGCCAATCAAGAAAGTGCGCCTGAGCACCAATGTTTCATTTTTACTGGGGCTTCATTAGGTAGACATGATTCATGGATCACCCACATGGCTTAACTCAGGCTCTAGGTCAGCTGATACCAGGTTGCCCAAAGCCTCCATCCTAAAGCACATTGGTGCTCTTTCAAATGTGGCTGGCCCCATCCCACAACTGTCATTTTCAGAAGCAGTATAGACAGACCTTGGCCTGGACAAGGACATCCCTATCAGATGTGATATAGATTACATTCTAGAAGTTGAGGGCAAAGGCCAGACCTCTCCTTAAACAAGGCCAAATCTATACTACACATAATACCTCCTAGGTAGAGTGATCATGGGTGATGGTTTGCCCAGGATGGTTCCAGTTTACTTCTGATGTCCTGAAATAATATCTTTAAAAATAGAACATTCCTTTTTACTCTCAAACGGGTCACAAACTCTGAGGTCATTTTACTCTTTCTCTTAAGTAATATCAAGAATATTTATCCATAATAGAGAGAGGTTAATATTATGACTACGAAACATATTTTATTCCACTGAAATATATTCCATGCTTTTAATTTTGTCCAAATTACTCTTTTGAATCTCTAATGTACTTCCAAGGCATGGTGAGAATTGAGACCAAAGATAATTAGACCATTAATACCAAGAATACAGAAAACTGCTGATACTTCTGCATTTGTTTGACAAACGAGGAGAAGATCGAGGCTCGGAGAAGGAAGTGTCCAAGGTCAAAGAGCTACTGATTCAGAAAACTTGGGCTGTAACTGGTCTACTGAGGTGGCCGCTGTAGCGGTCCACTCTGTGTGTTATATAACTCTTTTCACAATTTGCGTATTCCCTGCTTCAGACCTTTGATAACTATGTAGTGGTTAAGAATGCGGATTCTGAGGTCAGAACTATCTATGTATGAATCCTGACCTCCCCACTTACCGGCAGTGCATCCTGGAAAGGGTCCCTCGTCTTCTCTGTTTCAACGTCCTTGCCCGTGAAATGATAACATGTTTTGCAGAGGTGCTGTCAGGGTTGATGAGCTAACATGAGTGAAGAACCTGGAACAGAGCTGGTGGCATGTGTATGAACTATGTTGTTGTCATTGTTAATCTTAATCCAAGGGCTTTTTTTTAACAAAAATACACATAATTGAAAATATTATAAGGAGGTTTTGCAACCCATCTCCCTCAACCTTTACTTCATCCCTTAAGAGAGAAATCTTGAAATCATCCACCTTCCAGAAAACCCAGGCCTGTAGCCGGGGTCCTGAGAGCCATATTCTCCTTTGCACACATATCTTTAATAAAGAATAAAAATAGGGAATGCACACAAGGAACTGACCTATAGGGTTCCTGGTTCATAAGAGATGTTCAGTATTCCTCCGCCTCCCAACTCCATTGTTGCTTTCCTGCATGGTGTTGGGTGTACTTTTCAGAGGACATTCTCTGCTCATTTCTTATTGAGCCTGATGCTACTTACACCAGAAGTCAATCTCCCTCATGAGAAAACTGGGAACCTGTGGGTTCTGGCAATGACAGCCAGTGCTGTCCTTCATCAGTGCATCATTCATTTGGGTTCAGACACTGGGTTGTGAGGAAACCTGAGAGTTTGGGCAGCAAATAAAGCCATTGTCATCAACTAACACTTTGTATGAATTCATGTATTTTGCTACACTAACACTTTCCCCCTAATCCTGAGAAGGTCCTAGGAAAGTATGCTGTAAGAATATAAAGCATCATAAATATTTTGGAATAAGGAATAACAAAACATAAGTTTACAATATACACTATTGGCATCTGAGGAAGGCAGGCAGGAGGAGGGAAGGTAGAGAGAAGGAAACAGCACATACCAATGCTAAAAATGGAAAAGGAAACATCACATATTTTAATTACATCTCAATAAAACTGGGGGCGGGATGGGTAAGGAAACATCACACATTTAAGCAATCTCTCCAGGACCTCAGAAAGACTTCCTAATCATGGAGGTAACCAATATCTATCAGTAAATAAAGAAATTCCACAGACAGGTCCTTGCAATTTGGCAGAACTTCCACAAATCCTTATGGCAGGGATGCTCTTGCTCCTTAGACTCATTTAAGGCCACATATAATCATTTCTTTAACGCTGCTCGAGTCCTCTCTGGCCCACACTGCTGCTCTTCGCTGTAAAATGCCCAGCTCTAGTGCTCCTTTCCGCTCGGAAGCCTTCGTGATTCATGTATTCTCCTCTCATTGCTCTTTGAGCCTTGTCCCCAGGGAACACTGCCCAGAATGGACAGGGCTTTCTTGCTCATCATCTTGAAACATCGTTACGTGTCAGCAGACAGGTTTCACCTCTAGTGGGCTGGGCTGCCCTGATCTAGCAAAAAAAATTAAAATGTGAGCCATGCACTTCACTCCTGTCTCCATGGGAGAGCAGTGACATCTACCTAGGATGCTTCTTGCATTTAAAATGGTTTCTAACCAGTCCCTGCACTCAGCTTTTCCCAGAGAGAAAGGGCAGCAGGCATGGAGGCAGAAAGACCTGAGCCTTGTTCTAGAATCCAACCCCAGACCTCTCACCTTAGAAAAGACAGACCCTCAGACTTCCCGTCTGTAAAATGGGAATAATTACACCTGTACCTCAGGATAACCATGAAGTAAATGAGATAGTATTTATAGCATACCTGAGGGAATTTGTTGGCATTTCATATATATATATATATATATATATATATATATATATATA
Source organism: Micronycteris hirsuta (assembly GCA_004026765.1). Taxonomy (NCBI): domain Eukaryota; kingdom Metazoa; phylum Chordata; class Mammalia; order Chiroptera; family Phyllostomidae; genus Micronycteris; species Micronycteris hirsuta. The sequence goes on along the minus strand of PVJI01002943.1, from coordinate 44,753 downwards.
TATGTGTGTGTGTGTGTGTGTGTGTGTGTGTGTGATTATATATATATGTGATTATATATGTGTGTGTGATTATATATATATATATATATAATCATTTTAGCTAACACAGAGGTCCATTTTTCTTCCACTAAAGAGAATCTTCTCTGACAGAAACTCCTGTTGAGTAAACAGCACCAGCCCCCCCACCCCTAGCTGGTTGTAGTAGGTATGGTTCCTTGGCTCCAGTTGGGAAAATCATATTGCAAATCCTATTCTCTCTTCCAGGGATTGGAAAACAGAACACAGAAACCAATTCATTTAGTTGTAGGAAGCAGAGTTGAAAGGTTATAAAAATATGGGCATTGAGATCACTCTTATGCACAAACAGGTTAGGGAGCAGAAAAAGCTGCAGGTAGGAAGAGAGAGGATCGAAACAGAAAGAGAATTGAAACAGAAAAAGAGAAGCAGAAGTGAACAATATATGTAAAGAGAGGACAGAGAAATCAAGGAGCTCGCCTCTGTGACCTGAATCTGTATAGAAATGTACTTATATTTTAAGCTTCTTTAAGAGCATTTCTATTGTAATCACACAAAATCCAAAACAAACTTTGAGTCACTCAAACAGGGGGAGAGAGAGAGGTGCAAACACAGCCACATAGACACAGATTCAACTCTCTAGCCTCCTGGCTTCTGTGCCAGGGCAGACCGATATCCCTACCCAACAAATAGACTTACCTGTGTGCCCTACAGGCTGTGAGAGAGAAAATCAAATTGGGTGGTAAAGAAAAAGAGGTTATTTTGGGATTACACCCCAAAATCAAAACTCAGAACTGTTATAAAGACCCACAGACAACTAAATGTTTACATCCCCTCCTCCCAGTCCTCACCCCCAAAAAGAGAACCTTGGGCTCAGAACCCCAGCCTCTCCTGCAGGGGCAGATGAGTCTCAAGGGCTTTGGGGGAAAATACATCAGTTGAGCCATTCTTTAGTAAATGTAAGGAACACTAAGATGTTGATGAGGCCGGTGGCCTGTTATTACCATCAATAGTAATATATGCTTCTGCAGAAGTTCTCAGATTAGGGGAATTTTATAAAAATGACGCCATATTATTATACATTATAATGAGGGAGGAAGTGTGTGGGGGAAGCAATTTTTGGAAAGTAGCATGACAGAGAGAATAAGCATTTTCCTTATGGGATGCCAAAGAACAAAATTGGTCAGAAACTGGTAAAAGAGAGATGGCAGCGAGGTGAGAGTCCCGTGCAATCCAGGCTCCACCATTTACCAGCCAGGGGACCAGAAGCAAGTCACTTGACTCCTCTGTGCCTCGTTGTTCTCATGGGTAGAGTGGGGGCAATAATAATAATAAAAGTGTTTTAGGAATTAGATGAGAATTACTTATGCACACCCGCCTGAGCACATTTTGCCATGATTGCTAAATTCTTCAGTTGCACTTTCCTGAAAAGTAACAAGAAGACTAAGGTTTGTGTGTAAGTGGTTTATTTGGGAGGTGACCTCAGGGAGCACCAGGAGGGGACTGCCGATGTGTGACAAAAAAGATAAGGAAGTTAATACGGGGAGCATTAATGAGCAGTTACCACTGTTGGCAAGTGTGGTTCCATCCTCGCAGGCCAACTGCCCCTTCAATGTGGTATTTCAGACAAAGGGAAGAGAGATATCAGGGACACGAGACATGGAGAACTCTTGTTAACCCAGACACGTCACTACAGGACATAGGCCAGCCTACTTTTGATGAACTCTGGCCAGTGTTTTATTTTGTTTTGTTTTGTTTGTTTTTGTTTTTGGAGAACCAAAAGTCTAAAACCATAGCGTTTGGGTTTGAAAGTGTAACTAATAAAAATTGCAAGCAATTCAGTTGTTTCAAGGAAGCATGTTCATCCAATGTGAAGAAAATCATGGCATGAACTTCCAGAGGGAAATTAATATCCCTTAGCTTTCTAAAGACATTTAAGCAAGGGGGTCAAGTCAATTGAACTCAAGGTTCTCCATGGCTTTTGCTCAGGCTCAAAGGACAGTGGGTCACTCTAGTATTTAATGACCCCTATTTCACTGGAGCTTCATCAACCCTCTCAAAGTTTTCTTGTATTTTTCATCTTATTATTTCTGGAGGGAGTTCTCACTTGTTTCTGAATCTGTCAGTTGATGACTCAAACCTATGACACAGCACTGACCTTCTGCTACTGTGACTCCTTTCCATTGTAAAAACACTGGTGTCTCTTCCAAAGAAACTGTCTCTGGATGTCCCCAAATGTCTATTTTTCCAGGCTCCCATGCCACCCTGCGCTCTCTCCACACTCTATACTACTGAACCCAGCTGTGTTCTGGCCACTCTGTGGTGAATGCCTGTCTCTCTGCTCCGTGCCTCTCTCCTCTGCCTGTCACTGAAGTGGAATAGTTTGGGTCTCTAGGTCTAGCTGAGTTCCTTTTTCTAATCAACTCCTTTAGCTTTTACCCACAAACACTCTATCCACAGGACCCGTGCACAAGCCAGTCAGGCACAGAGACTCCTAACAGGCCTACGGTAGCCCATAGGACTCCACGTGATTCCATCCCTCTCTTTCTCACGTCCTTTCACTCTTCCTCTTGCTCACTGGCCTTCTGGATGTTTTTAGGGAACCCCAAAAGTTCTTTCCAGCTTCAGTACCTTTGTGTTGGCTAATCCCTCCACCTGGAATATTCTTCCTTATGATCATGGAAACTGACTCCTTCACGTCATTCAGATCACAGCTTAAATGTCATCCTTATCATTGGAGCTAAATCCTCAGCTGTCGGCTCAGCACCAAACCACCATGCCCACCCAAGACTATGAACTATTTATTAATTTTTAGAAAGACAGTAAGGGAGGGAGAAAGGGAGAGAAAAGTCAGTGTGAGAGAGAAACATCGATTGGTTGCTGCGCATTCTCACCCCTTCTGGGGACCAAACCTGCAACTCAGGCATGTGCCATGATGGGGAATCAAACTGACAACCTTTTGCTTTGCAGGACAACGCCCAACCCACGGGGCACAGCGGTCAGGGCAGAATTCCCTTCTCTATAAGCACCTGCACTAGGGTGTACCAAGGAGAAGAATTTGAGTGAAATTGGAAAGCAGAAGTAATCATTCTTAAGTGGTTGTGAGAGTCAAACCAGAGGGACTTTGGAAGACCACCTCACCGTCCCACTTCGAAAGCTAGTTTCCCGCTGCTTCTTAAACTCTGCTATGAACTCTGGCGGTTCCAGGTGAAATTCAGTGGCTACTTTTCTGATTCTGAAGCTGAAGCTTTCCAGACCTTCAGTCTCCAGCTCTTCTCACACTCCCATAATTCCTTATTCCTGCAATGCTTGCATTACCTCCATCATTTGATGCTGCACCACCTATCTGAGTTATCCCCCTGGTCATTTGTTCTCTATGTCCTCACTCTCCTCACTTCTGTCCTTGGCACATCCCACTGATATTTTCCTTGTCCATTTATTTGCTTGCTCTCTGTTCCCATGGCCACCCTACCTGTACACTGCAAGAGCAAAAATGGGAACTTCGGCTGTTTTGTTCACAGCTAGACCTCCAGTGCATGTCTTATAATATAAAGTCCTACCTTTGAGTAGAGAAGTTCTAATGGCTTCATAATTGTGAAACTGGTAAGAAATACAAAAGAGAAAGGCTATTGTTACCTGAAAACCCCTCTAATATTAATTTATAGAGTAGAAATCAGTATGATTTTTACTTCCTTTGCAAAGGAAGTAGAGGTGCAATGATTAGGTACCTACTATAGACAAGCCAGGAATGGTGTTAGGCACTTCTACATAAATTATCTCTTTTACTTTTCTATAAAATAAAGTGTCTGAATCACATGTGCCTCAATTAATGTAGGATTCAGAAAGCTCAGACCAGATGTCTCTATCTTGAATTTCAAGATCTTGCTTGGCCCTGGTCCTGTTCTCTCTAGCCAGAACATAACAGCAGGCTCTTAGAAGGAAAAATGAACTATTTAAAAATTTACTGATGGAATCAGAGGATCACGATTTGATACATACTCGGAGAGCAGCTCAGAGTCTGATACTTATGGACAGTTTGTTATGCTGTTGCCTCATCTTAGAGTCTGGAAATTTGCGTTGTCCATCCACGCAAACAAGAATGAAACACTAAAACACTACCGTGGTGACAGACATGAGCTTAGTGATAAAGGTTTGACTAATAAGTAAATGGCTCCCTTTGAGGAGCTTCTCTGCATATTTCTATCACTGGCTTCCAATGCATTGTGGTTGGCAGTGCAGTTCTCACCCATCTGTGATTTTCTGCTTCCTCCTAGGCACAAGGGACTACACTGCTCAGGTCTCTGGCAGGCAGATGAAATTACATGGCTGATTTGTGGGTGAGCATGACTACGCCCCTTCTGGTCAAGACACTTAAAAGCAGGTGTGAATGCTCTGTGCTTTCTCTTTCCCTCTCACAGAGACCCTGAAAAACACGTTTTGGAAATGGCAGTCACACAAGTTAGTGAGGCTCCTTCAGCCTGGGTCTAAGTAATAGTTTGGAGCAAAGCCTTTCACTGTGTTCCCACCTAAGATATCAATGTAGGATACAGTATGTGAATGACAACTAAACCCTTTTTCTGTTAAGCCACTGAGATGTGGAGACTAATTTATTACTACAGCATAACCTAACTTGTCCTGACTAACAACAACTCCCAGATACCCTTTCCTCATAATTTCTATTGATAGATGAATAATGCTTAGAGAGATTGCAGGGAATGACTTTGAAAGACATTGCACTTTTCTCTCAGGTATACAAAAGCACTTCATACAGATTGTCTCCTTTATGCATATAATACTGTCATAATAAAAACTGTAATGATCATTTCCATGTGAAAACTAAGGGGGGAAAAGTGAATTGATTACCCACAGATAACCACAATTCATTGGAAAGAGCTGTAAAGAAAAATCAATATGGACTTATTCCCAGCATCAGGCCTTTTTCATTCACAAAACAATCTCTTGGGCTTTTCTGGGCTAGCATCCATTTCTCCCCTCTTATTAAGCCCCTTACCAGAATACCACAGTGCTAAAAGAAAAAAAAAAGAGTATAGTAGCTTTTGGAATATAAAACCTGAAGTAGTTGTATTGTATAGCATGTCTGTGGTCTTAATGTAAATTATTTTTTTCTTCGATTCTTTCCCATTCTGCTAATAGCATGCCCTCCAGAGTAATCAAGTTACCCAGCCAACTAAGTTCTTGCATTACTAAAAAGTATTACCCAAGAACAGCATGCAACCACTAAAGCTTTTTCCCCCATCCTGTGAAAAATGTAACATTGGCTAAAAAAGAAAGCCATTCTTGGAACCAGTTTAGAGTTTGTTGGGTTTTTTCCTTCCCTTCGGCTTATACTAACAATTTAAAAGCTGAATAAGAGTGAAGGATTATATCCAATTTATTATCAACACTAACTATTCAACTTGTTACCCTTCAGAAAATACATATAATTAAAATTTCCAATAAAACCTTTTAAAAAATAGAATCAAATAGAATTTTTAGAAGCTTGAATATAAGTAAATAATAAATAATAGAAGCATTAAATAAAATAAACTTACCTTTAATAATTATTTTATTCCATCCATGAGCTTTTTAATTTTTCTTATATGGAATAGGTTCATCCAAACGATGCTAAAGAGGACTGGTATTTTAGAAATCATTAATATTAGATCCTCTTAGTATTTGTTCACTCTAACCAAACCAACGCAAGAAGCAAAGTAGGCAGAACTCTCAGTAGAGAGAAGCCCTTACGAATCCTAAGGTGGAATTCATATACTAATCAGTCTATGGATAGAACACAGCTGGACCTCAGTAAATGGGGCATTTGCAGCCATCCTCCCATTGGCTACAATTAGCGTGGACTTTCTCATCTCACAGATGGTTGCTGCTCCCTAGGCCTGCCTCATTCCCCTGCCTTCCCATCTCCTGTCTTGGGCTTTGTCTCCTGCTATTGGGCCCATGCTTGACTTTTGAACTTGACTGTGTCAGGCAATAATTGTTTCTTTCGCTCTCAGTTTTTTGTTTGTTTGTTTGCTCTCAGATCCATTTATCATTTTTCTCCTGCTCTGCTCTATTTCCAAGCTTCCTAGACAACTTCCCTTTACCTTAGTCCAGCAAGGTAATCTCTGATAGAAGATTAAAGTGGAATAGTGGAGAAGCCAGTGGTATCTCTACACCTCCACACACTTTGGACAGAGTCTCTAGAAGTTGTTACATCTCTCTGGTGAGTTCTAAATAAAACTACAGAGCTCCAGTCTCTGTAATCCTCATATTATTTTCTAAAACTTTTACTGTTTTGCCTTTCTTATTTAGACTTCTCATTGGATCTAGAATTGTTTTTTGTCTACTGTATAGGTTAGGAGTAATATTCTTTTTCTAAGTATGTATAACAGATTGACTCAGCACCCTGTAATAAAAAACCCCAGTCTTTCCCCATGGTATGACAGTAACCTCATATAGGTGGGTCACTTTTGGGCCTCTATTCTGTTTTATCAATAAGCCTATCCTTATATCAATATCATGCTATCTTTATTATAACAACTTAGGGTAAATCTTAATATCTGATAATACAGTTCTGTAACTTTGTTCGTCTTCTTCAATATCATCTTAGCTGTTTTTCCTCCTTTGCATTTCCACATACATTTTAGAATCAGGATGCCATTTTCCATGACAGATGAGAGAGAGAAAGAGAGAGAGATGATTGATAAATAGATAAATAAACTTGGAATTGCATTTAATCTATAAATCTATATGGGAGGGACTAATATCTTTTTAATATTGAGCTTTCCAATAGGTGAACATGGTTTATCTCTCCATTATTATGGTTTTCTTCTATATCTTTCAACAGATTAGAATGCAGTAATTTAATTTCAGTGTAGAAGATTACCACATCTTTTATTAGACTTATTCTCAGGTAATCGATGTTACTTGATGCTACTGTAAATATATGTGTTTCAGATTTTATTTTTTAATTGTTTTGCTAATGTATAGAAAATATATTGGTGCTTGTGTATTGATGTTTATCCAGTGTTTGTTAAATTTACTTTTTAATTTTTTTAAAATTCATTTGGATTTTCTATGACATGTTCATATTCACGTCATCAATAAGTGATGAAAATTTTATTCCATCATTTTAAGTTCTTATATACATGTTTTTCTTTGTCTGTTTTCAGGAGCAAGGACTGTGTTGTTCTTGCTATAAATGGGGAAGGTTTCAGCTTGTCACCTTTAAGTGTGATGTTGACTATAGGTGTTTGCAGAATACCTGTCTTGGTCTGTTTGGGCTCCTGTAACAAAATACCACAGACTGCGAAGCTTATACACAGCAAAAAGGTATTTTTATGTTTCTGAAGGCTGGAAGTCCAAGTTCAGGGTGCCAGCATAGGCAGGTTCTGAAGAAGGCCCTGCTACAGGTTACAGACTGCCAGCTTCTTGCTGTGTCCTCACACGGTAGGAGAAGCAAGGGAACTCTCTTGGCCTTGTTTATAAAGACATTAATCACTTTCTGAAGGCTTCATTTTCTAATTTCATCACATTAGGCTTTAAGATTTCAAAATATGAATTTGGCAGTCACACAAACATTCAATCTGTGGCAAAACTCTTCATCAGGCTAAGAACGTTTTTCTTTATTACTTGTTTGCTACTTGTTAAATGTTTCTATCATGAACTATTGTTTTTTCATTTTATCAACTGCTTTTTCTGCCTGTATTGAGATAATTATATGATTTTTTCTTTATTTGGTTAACTTAATTTAAATTATTTTTCAAATGTTAAATTAATCTTATTTTTGAGGAATAGATAGCTTGGTTGCGATGTATTGACCTTTCCATTATCACTGGATTTACTATTTTAGTGTTTTTGTTTAGGGTTTTTGCATCTATGTTCAAGACATTGTCTTATAATTTGTATATATTTTGTTTTATTTTCCAGTTATGTATCAATATTAAATATCGGCCACATGAAAAGTGTAGAAAAGGGTTTCATCTTTTTCAATTCTTGGAAAGTTCATCTAAAATTGATGTTATATCTTCTTTTAATACTTGGAAAAATTTGGAAGTGAAGCCATGTGAGCATGGAGATTTACTTGTGAAAACTGGTTCACTGTTAATTCAGCTTCCTTAATGGATATAAAACTTTTTAAATATTCTACCTTTTCTTGTATCAGTTTTGGTAGGTTGTGGTTTTCTACAAATTTCACAATTCCTTGCTATGAATTTTTAATGACTGTATGATTTGTAGAGATGTCCCCTTTTTTACTGCTAATAGTGCTATTTTGTGTTTCTCTTTTTTCTTTATCAGTCTTGCCAAGGGACTATCATTATTTTTGGTCTTTTTAAGGAGCCAAATCTGATTTTATTGATATTTTCTATTATATATATGTAGTTTATTTTATTAATTTCCTCTCTTTTTATTTCCTTCTTTTAAGTACCTTCATTTTTATTTTGCTGTTTCTATCCTAACGTCTTCACACAGAGGTTCTAATCATTGACTGTTAAGCATCTTTTCATTTCTAATACACACATGAAAAGATATAGTTTTCCTTCTAAGCATAACTGTGTCCCTTGCATTTCAGTATGTGATGCCTTCATCAATAGTCAGTTCAAAATATTTTCTAATTTCCACTGTAATAACTTTTTTGATCTTTGAGTTATTTCAAAAAGTAATCGCTTGATTTCCAAATATTTAGGGATTTTCAAGATGCTTTTTTATTATTAATGTTAGGATAATTTTATTGTGATCAGAGAACATACTCATAATTTCATTCCTTTGATATTTGTTGAGATTTACTTTATGGCCCCCAGTATGGTCAATTTTGGATAATGTTACATATACACCTGAAAAGAATGTATATTCTGAAGTCTGGTATTATGTTTGCTAATTAGGTCAAATTAGAATATCATCTTCATATTATCTCTATTCTTACCGAATATTTGTGTCTATGTTGTCTGTTAAAATCCTTTAATATGATAGTGGATTTGTCGATTTTTAATTCTAGTTCTACCAGTTTTGCCTCATACATTTCCAGGTGTCGATTTTTGATGCATGCAAAACTGGAATTATTATGACTCCTTGGTGGATTGACTTTTTATCACTATGACATGTTCCTCTTGTTTCTCAAAGTATACTGTACCTGTTACTAGATGTGCTAATATTAATCATAGTACAACCCACCAGCTTCCTTTGTTTAGGGTTTGCATGGTGTGCTTCCTCTATGCTTTACTTTCTCCCTTTCTGCCCTATATATTAAAGTCATGTATCTTATAAATGTGTTTTGATTTATTGTAACCATATTTGACTGTTACGGACTGTTATTTGACTGTTATTGAAATATTTGCTTCATTTCCATTAAAGATAGTTACTGAAATATTTTCTGTTTAAATCTCTTTTATTTATCCTATTTGTCCAATCTGTTATTCATTTGTTTTCTCTTTTTGCTTTCTTTGGGATCTACCAAGTAGCTTTTATTATTCAATTTTTCTTCCTTGTTAGCTTTTAGTTATGCCTCCTTTTATGATTCTTTTAATGATTACACTAATTCTCTCTCCTACTTTAACTAATCTCCTGTTAAACCAATCTATCAAGTACTTAATTTAAGTTCATAAATTTCTTAGTTATAAAATTCCCTCTACATTACTTTTTATAGGTTCTAATTCTCTGGCAAGATACTCCATTTACCTCTTTCTGAAGATATTAATGTCAGTATTTGGATTCCCTACAGGTCTGTAGCTTTTGTATTTTTCCTCTCGGATATCAGTAAGTGAGTCCTCTTAGCATATCAGGTTAGCTTGTTGAATTCCAGACATAATGTATTTAAAAAAATGTAAAAGTTTCTAATAATATTTTCTTTCTTCAGAGATAATTTACTTCTTTCCAGGCAGCTAATTGGATGAGGGAATGATCATTTTTATCCAAGAATTGGTTGAGATGATTTGAGTTTCGAGATCTGTTTTTGGAAAATCTAGTCTATTTTCAGTTTATCCTTGTTCCCAGGGTGTACAAGGAGACTCAACATTTATCAGAGTTTCTCACCTGGAAGAGCTATAAAATCTAATTCTGGTCTTCTGAGCACCGTGACTATCAAAAGCACTGTGCCTCTTCTGCTTGAGTTCATGGTTGGTGCATCTCTCTAGATAGAAATCATGTTTGTTTTTTGGCATGGACTTGGTGGCACTAATAACTTGAAATTTCTCTACCTGGCAAATTTCACTAGCCATTTTAGTGATTGTGCTCTTTCTCCTCCAAATCTCCGAGAAGACCTTACTTTTTTATTTGTCTTGCCAAAGACAAAACAGGCAAGTCTGCCTATGAAGGATCGACAGTAGCCCTACACTATCAGGACCTCCCGCAGACACCAATAGTCCCTTATATAAAATGGAGTAGTATTAGCATTTAATCTACATCCTTCCATATACTTTAAATCATCTCTAGATAACCTGTGATTCCTAATACAATGCAAACCCTATGTAGATTGTTACGCTGTATTGTTTGGGGGAATAATGACAAGAAAAACAAGTCTGTACATGTTCCGTACAGATGCAACCATCATAGAGCTAGCTAACTACATAGTACAAAAACATCACCAACAATGTAAATTTTTTCCAAATATTTTCAACCCACCATAGGTTGAATCTGCGGATGCAGAACCAATGAATACAGAGGGCCAACGGTATATTTTTTTCAAGGTACCACCAAACGAGATTGCTGACATCAGCTTTATGTGGAAGATGCGGATCTGCCATCCCACATATGCGTGTGATAAAGGATTTTTTTTTAAGCATTGCATCTAGCATTTTTAACTTTCTCTTCTGTGGAATGGACTAATTCATACCAGTTACTCATATCACTTATGGGAAAGGGAAAACAAGGAGAGTAGAGAGAAAGATTATAGTTTTATATATATTTTATAAATTTTGGAAAGTTAATGAGATTTTTACAAAATAACTCTGATATAGAGAAAACATTTTTAAAAAGATTTAGACAATCCATTAACTTCTCTAAGTACTTGCATCCTTGGAGTGAGCTGGAACACACAGGAAAGTTACATATCGGGTACACACTAGGGTTATCCCTAAGAAAGTGATGTTTACCTGCTGCTTTTACCAAATGTCATCGTCTAGGCAAGCCATATGAAATTTAGTGTTTTAGAAGTTATAAAAACGTGATTTAGGTCAGTGTTTAGTACATCACTTGCTGCACTTGAGGAATTATACAATGGCTTACAGCCACATTCACAAGGCAACAAGGTTCGAGTCTCATAATGTGTGTAATTATGTTTCTCTTTTTACTTGACGCCGATACGTTATTTCTTTTTTGTCACTTTCATTTTGGTTTTCTGTGTTATAACCTGCTTCAAATCTTCAAAGAAAAAAAGGGAAAGAGGTTTTTTTCTGTATGTTGGGCAGAAGAGAATTTGGAATTTCAAAGTTAAATTGTTCTGAAATACTATCAAACTGAGAAATAATGGTTGGACCGTTTATCCTTTGGGTCTCTGTGGGTCATTGAGAGTGATCAGAAAATTCAAGAAAAAGGTGTCAGTAAGGCTTCTAATAAAGATATAATTCTGTATAGGCAAGTGAAGAAATGTTATGACCAAATCCATATTAATTAAATTAGGGTTTAGAAACAAAATTGTAATGAATATTCTTTTTTTGGAAATTTAATTTTGCTTATTATTTGCATAATGTACTCATAATAGATGTATATTTTTAAGGTTACTTATAGTGTCCTTTCCCCACATATTTTGTTTCTAATAAAAAAAGCCACCACATGTTATGGCTGAGGTATTAAATAACCACATGGTGCTTATTCCAGTATTTTTTCTTTTTTTATAATTTATTTATTTATTTATATTTTACATTTTTTATTGTTGTTCAAGTACAGTTGTCTCCATTTTACCTCCACCACTCCCCACCAACCCAGCCGCCCCCACTTCCTGCCCTTGATCCTGCCCCTTTGGTTTTGTCCGTGTGTCCTTTATACATGCTCCTGAAATGTATAGTAAACACTGCACTGGACACAAAAAGTAGATCATGTATACCGGTGCATTTGACCATGCCATTCAATTTTGTATTAAGTTTTCATTTATTAAATAATTGATTAATAGCAAGTGATGAGAATAAAAATTTGTATAGACTGTGCATTAACTGAATTCTCTGAAATTTTCTCTCTTAATACTTTGAAGTCAAACCTCTAGGAAAGTCATAATCACAAGCACTTTGAGATATTATTCTCTCTTTTATCATAATTTTATATTTCATATACACAATTGGGCAACAAAATTTATATATTAAGTACTGTGAATCCTTTTTACAGTTCCTGGATTTGAAAAGCAGCCTCACCACCCACTATATGAGTGAACTTTGTGCTATTTACTTAACCTTTCTGTGCCTTCCCCGGCTACAAAATGGAGATACTGATGGTATCAATATCATAAGACTGCTGCAAGAAATATAAAGTGATATTTGTATAGCATTTAACACAATTCCTGGTACTTAGTAAGCCCAAAATAACAATTAGGAATTATAATTATTAAGCAAGAGTTTTTCTACTACAAATAATAGAAAAAATTGCTATATATAAGTCACTAAATACTATATCAGTAATCTTTGAAACATTTTCCTCTCTCCTGTTAAATTTACCTATAACCCTCAGCATAATGACAAATTTTGACAAATATTTAGGAGTAAGTTTTATTATTTAATTTGGATTTCCTTATAAGGTGATACAAAGAGTCAGTATATGTTCACGAAAATAGTATAAAGAAGAAAATCAGTAGACTCCAGTTCCATTTTCAAATTAGATTTAAACTTAATCAAGTCACATAATTCGATTGTGCCTGGATTTCTTCATCTGCAAAATAAAAGTTATCAACATCTGCTTTTTCTAACTCATAAAATTGTAGTAAAAGAATGCACACACATACACACATGCACACCCACAAACACACAGTATCTCTTGAAAAGATTGTTTTGACTCTAATGTAAGGGAACGGAAGATAGCATTTACTATTAATTCTGCTAGATGTTTCTTCTCCATTATCTTATTTAATCTGCACTGCAACCTATTGGGTAAATGCTATTATCCCCAATTTGTAGACAAGAAAACAGAGGCTCCGTAGGCTTGGGCAGTTTGTCTGCACTTACACAGTTACTATCAGCAGTGCAGGATTTCAAACAACATCAATTACAAATGACTAAACACATCAATTGTTCCTCATGAAGTTCCTCATAGAGGGAAGGTGCTCAGTAGATGTTTGGGGCTTCATTTATTGCTTAATACAGAAACAAATGCCTTAAATTAATCGATCAATTATTTTAAGCTTCTACTCTACAACATACAATCTCCTTGAAACATATCTTTTAGTGACAGCCCATGAGATTAAGATTTTAATGAGGAAGAGCTTAAGTTAATGTTACTATTACTGCAATTTAAGGGAAATAAAAAAGAGGTTGTTGCTAACGAGGGCAGAGATTGAGTTATTTCTCTCACTATACCTGATACAAATCAGTTTCTAACATTGCAATGGAAGAAACCAAGTAAGGGTTTTTAACATTAGAACACTATCACAGTTTCATAGTTAGAAGCTGGCTTGTGCAAACTAAGAGAAAAACCTCATTTCAAAATAACCATTTTCCAAGTCTGAGATGACCCTCTCATCCACATAACTCCATTGTTCTTTCCAAAGGGAAGGCAGGACAGTTAAAAACTCTGAATGGAAGAACATAAAAGAGAGTTTAATCATTGACAAGTGGTAGAAATGCCGGCCATGACCTAGAGAGACAATAGCCTTGAAATTGTTTTGAAGTGACCCAGGTGAGAAAAGCAATTGGTCGAGTCTCTTCCTCAGTCCCCTATGGAAGCTCTTCACTAAATCTTTCTAATAACATCAAGCCTGAATTTTTATTCTTCCAATACAAGTGCTTGAAATCAATTCTCTATCAGGCAACAGGGGTAGTATTTGTTCCTATGTCCCTGGGAAAATGGTTAATACCTAAAGATGTTGCTAGTTTCTATTTTTAATGGGAAGGTTTGATAAACACAATTTTATGCCCATGGAGGAAGGAGGATGATAAATTCGGAGGCAGGAGCAACATCACTTATAATCCTGCCCAAGCAGACAACGTGATTGTATATCCTCATTAATGCTATAATTGGTATCTGGAATCTGTTCAAAAATGCCGATGTACTTTGTAACAGAGGATTATGGCTGAACTTGGCGTTCTTTATGGTCTGCAGATGCTTGTGAAATTCAAATGTAAGAACTGTCAGCTAAACATCTCATGAAAAGCCGTACCTTATACTAATCCAAAGGAACATGAACAAGTGCTTGAGGGGATGAAAATCCACAATGTGTTTCAGCAGCTAACCACTTACAGGAACATTAACATCCTTGGACGGGGCTGCTCGCTGAGCTTCTACAGGAACTTAGGAGCTATCGGGACTTCATTCTTAACAGTCTGCAACGCAGTCAGGGGAAAATTGTCAGTCACCAGCCTCCAATATTTATGAATTATTAATGTTGGCTTTCTGGGGTTTTTTTTTTCAAGTTTTGCTTTTGTGTGCGTGTTCAGTTGAGTAATTCAATAGACTGATGGAGGCGTGAATAGATATGCTAACTAGCACGAAGGTTAACCTTTAAAGTTCGTTAAAGCTGTCAGCTTTCAATGAAATATTTTCACTTTTCTTTTTTTTTTCTGTGAACTGGAATATAAACATTATTTGTACACTGGGATCAGAGGTGCTTGGGAGAAAGGGAGACGCCACCTTGACATCA
>PVJI01002943.1:0-29871 GCA_004026765.1 Micronycteris hirsuta | reverse complement strand
CTGCCCTTTCCAATCACTGTGCGTTCCTAAGTCCTCCTTTTATCTCACTCCCGATCAAAACAAGAAGTGAGAGAATATGAAATGAAATAAGAAAACGTGCTCCTTTTCAAAGTCTTTAACTGCCCACCCTTTTTCAATGATTCCATTACTCAGGATACAGAATAAGAAAGCTGCCCATTCTTGATATGTAACGATAAATGATGTAATAAATTTAATATCTCAGCCTTCTTCTAAAGGGATCTTCATTCTTCTTCATTTTCCCCCCACCACATTCCTTTGATGTCAGCAAGAAAGATAAGAGAATGGTTTTTATTAAACTTCATAAAAGTAAAGAAAAAATGAAGCGAAGTATATTGTTAGGACTTGCCATAGTCCTAATACGCTTAGAAATACTTGAATTCAACCCTTAACGTCCTTACCAGATCAAAGACATAATCCACATCTAATTTTCAAAACGATTTACGCCTACCAGTAGATGCCCAAAGTTCAGAGAGCCTGTGTCCCAAACTAGGGGCACCCAAACTGTGACACATGTATCCACTACTCTTTCTCAGCATCTATGCCCCGCCTCCTGAAACCAGGACTGAAGAAATCAGCTTTGAACACTTGAAGTTTTCGATTTACTTTTCCTCCTCTCCTTCAAGGCCAAGTTTTAATTTTTATTTTCTGATAGCTATCTTTTATTATAATTTACAATATACAGTAAATACTGAAACCAGTTTTTAAATTATTAATATGCTTTATTTGTTTTGCATTTCCAGGGACATGTCAGAGAACCTCCACCTGCCTGGGAAGAGGCATTAGGGAGAGAGAAATAACAGTAAAGACTGATGTAATAGTCAGCATCTGACATATAAAATAGGATTTAGTGAAAAGTCAGTAAGCTGCTTAAGAGCCATGCATTTTTAGACGGAAAAAATTCCCCAAATGCTTGTATTTCCTCCTTTAGTTTATTAGCAACCAATCTTGGAGGACCCATGCCCAGTGAGTTCTTAATGTTGACAAAATCCCATTTCTACATATTCATGGGAAATCTCTTGCTCAGCTGTAGAAGATCCAAATGTAGGTAAGAAAAAACAAAAACCTCCCCATTTTGGGCTTGGGGAATTACGGGGTGAAGAGGAAGAAATAAGATTCAATGTTCAGTCTTGTGTCTCCTGATGTCCTCCTCTCAGACTTTTGCCCAGAGAAGGTGATGTGTGCTAAAGGAAATAACCTTGAAGAAAATGTTGCCCCTCTTTATCTATTTGGGATTCAAGGAGATGACTGTGCATAGAAACTCACATCAACAGACGGCCACTCAGCCTGACTAAGAAAGCAGGCCATGTGGCTAGCGGTTAACCCAGCTCTGCTTGAGGGAGGGAGCACTGTGGATACTCCCTCCCTCGAGACCCATGGCACGTGGGGACCAGAGCTGAGAGCCAGACATGCTGAGGGGGCGGAACCTGCTGTACTGGAGCAAAGTGACAACACAGTAGAAATTTGTCAGAGGTTTAGGTGGGAGGCCTGAGAGAGAATGAGGTTTGAAACCAGTGAGCACACAGGCACCAACAAATGTCTGGGCCCCCTATCTGTTACCACGGAGACCCCTAAGCCTCCTCACCTACCCAGGTGCCATCCTAGGAAGGGAAATAAGAAGAGATGCTACGTAAGGAATTTTACCTAACAAAAGTTGAACACTTCCTAAAGAAACAGTTTTTTTTTTTTTTAAATCAGACCAAGTTTTATTCTAATTTTGATATTTTGTCATGTTTCCCTACTCACTCTCCTGAAGAGTTTCAGGATTAGCTCCTCAGGTCATTGTTTTGCACATTACATTTAAGAACCATTACCCAAGTTTATAGCCATCCTTGCCAAAATAAAAAGTAAATTAATCTCTAGATTAATTGATCACGAGAAGAACAGCTAGTCTTAGTACTTAAGTTAGTCTGAAATTTCTCCCTAGGTTCCTCCTAGCAAAAGTCTCATGCAATATTTTCAATAGCTGCCTTTTAGTAAACACACAAATGCATTCCTGAGGTTTTCCGAGAATATGTGTTGCTATATACTGATGGCACCCCAACAAAAAATGGTTCACTAAACACAACCTAATGCTGAACCAACGCTGTACGGAGAGGATCTAGCTTACGGGGTAGCTTAAACAACATAAGTTTGGTTTTTTTCCCTCAGCTTCTGGAGGCCAGAAGTCCGCGATCAACGCATTGCAGGGCTGGTTTCATCTGAGGCCCTCTCCTCAGCTTGCAGACGGCTGTCTTCTCCGTGCGATTTCACGCGGGTCTCTCTCTGTGCATGTCTGTGTCCTCACGTCCATTTCTTCTTTCTACAAGGACATCAGTCATTCTGGACTAGGGCCCACCTACATGAACTTGTTTTACCTTACTACTTTTTCAATGGCCTCATCTCTAAATTCACTCATATTCTGAGGTGCTCGGAGTTAGGCCTTCAACGTACAAATTGGGAGGGGGGAGAGGATGGCACAATTCAGCCCGTAACAAATGCCTAAATAGGAGATCAGACTGATGGCTACGGAATGTTGGGCGTGAACATGCTCCCCAAAGTCAGACCAATAAAATCATATTTCTCTGGGGTAAGTAAGGGTATCTTTTCATGGGGATTATCAGTTTTGGAAATGTAGCCAGGCGTTGGTCAAATGTCCGTTCCAATATCTGGGATGAGCTGGAGGCAGCCCACCGGAACCTCATGACCAAGAGTGTGGGGAAAGTGTGCAGACGTTGTGCGTGTTCAGGGTACAAAAGCGCCAGCTGAGTGGTGAAGTGAGAGGACAAAGGCAGAATGCGCTCCAGTCTCCAAGACAGGTGTCCCAGTCTGGAGCATCTTTTGTACACTCACAGAGAGTTTCGATATGCACTAGTAGCCCTGGTATTCTTAGGAGACTGGGAGATGTGTGCTAGGCACACACAAAACTACTCAGTGTCCACAATACTTCCCCAAAACCCTTCTAATCCAGTCCCCCATGCTTTCCTAAACTTTTTTACAAGCATATGTAATGTATTCTATCAGTCCCAGGTTTGTAAACTTTGGCCCACGAGATATACAAATGTAGAGTTCTCTCTGTGTTAAACACACAGGGCCCTTGTGTCTAGAATTAGGCTCCATGTTCCCAGGGTGATGGGTCATTCCCCAGCAGGCCTCCTGGATTAGCCGCTATTTTGTTCACACAGCTCATACATTTCACACCTCACACACAGGCTCCTATACTAAAGATCCCCTCATTTTCTACTCCCAATCCCTCCCTCAGTGGCCAAAGCCTTGCTCCTATGTACACCCTCCTGACGCTTCCTTTCAGGTTCAATGTGCACATGCATGTGTCTGTGTGTATACTATTTTTTTGCTTATGTTAATAGTTAGCATTTGATCAGACAGAAGTAGAACTACTATGAATGGTCTCAAAAGGAAATGTATTGTAGTAGTTAGACTGTACATACGTATCAGAGCTAATGAAGCAGTCTATGCAATTATTGCAGCTTAGCCAGATGTCAGTTGGGAAGGAAGGTAGATGCAGAAGAGAAATGGACAAACTGGAACCTATGAGGACAAACTGGAACTTGCATCTGCTATTCACCACCTCCAACCCTGGTGCCTCGGATGATCTGCAGGAAGAACTGTGCTCTGACCAGGAGCTGCGTGCACACATGGTCCAGGATGCAGAGAAGCTGAAGGAGCGCATCTGGTGGGAGCTAGGAGAGGATGGGTGTGAGCATCGACCCACAGCAGCACCGCGAGCTGGCAGGCCAGCCACCACATGCACGAGCTGCCACCGTGTCTGGCATGCTGTACCAACCTTCCAGAGGTAACAAAATGGCTTTGGCTTCATTTTGGCCTTCCAGATCTTATGCAAATTTTTCTAGTGCAAACTTAAACCAGAAAACAACAGGAATGGGCATTCTAGAAAATGTAGTTGCAGCCCTGGTTGGTGTGACTCAGTGGATTGAGCACCAGCTTGTGAACCAAAGGGTCACTGGTTTGATTCCCAGTCAGGGCACATGCCTGGGTTGTGGGCCAGTTCCCCAGTTGGGGGCGTGTGAGAGGCAACCACACATTGATGTTTCTCTCCCCTCTTTTTCTCCCTCCATCCCCTTCTCTCTAAAAATACAACAAAATAGTAGCTTTAAAAAAAAGAAAATGTAGTTCTGTTTAACTACACTGGCATAGCACAAGCCACCAGACTTAGTAAATCTAAATGTGTTTATTTGATTATAAAACTGTTGTCCACTTTTTTATTATTTTATTATTATTATGTTTAGAGATAGGTGAAGGAAGAAAAAAAGAGAGGGAGAGAAACATCGATCGGTTGCTGCCTGCGGACCAAACTCGCAACCCAGACATGTGCTCTGACCGGGAATCAAACAAGTGAACTTTTGCTTTGCTGGATGATGCCCAACCAACTGAGCCACACTGGTCAGGGCTTGTCTACTTTTTAACCGAACCATACATGAGTCTATATTAAGTCTCTTCTAAGAAAAATATACTCAAAATAAAATTAAACTGTATAAACCATGGTTAATGATTAAATATAGGTTAATGTCTTCAGCCAGGAAGAATCATTAACAGATCTATATTGGGAGATAATCATTTTAGTCTAAATGTGTCATACTGTGTACATATAGAGTTTACACAATGGCTTCACAAGTATTATTATTTAAACACCCAGTCCTCCCCCACAATCAGTAGGGCCTGGTGCCCTCTGATCCACCATACAGGGTGGTGCAAAGTAAGTTTACAGTTGTTCATGTGAAAAATAATACAATAACTAATAAATAATAAAGCAAGAATAAACTTTGTTTTTCAAACTTACTGCTGTAAACCTACTTTTGCCCACCTTTTATATGACCTTGAAGACTGCTGGTCCTATCCACTCGGGGATTCCCCAGGTTTCATTTTTACTAACAGTTTTAGGAACTTTAAAAGGCCAAATCTAATCTGTTTCCATGTTGATAAATGGTGGAGACTTCTAATATATAATGTAAATAACCACTTAAAGAGGATTGTCTAAATGCATTTTCATGCATCTATATAATGGAGAACTATTTTGCTTTTACAACTGATATTGTAGAGAAGCATATTTGATTACTCAGAACTGTGGTAATTAAGAGAAAGCAAGTTACATAAGAAGACAGTGTCATTTTTGTGATCCACAGCACACGTGTGTGATAGCACTGTCCACGTGCAGAGGAGCCGACTCTGGGGGCTTGGCTACGGTGTTTGTTGCTTGCAGCTGAGAGTCACGTGAAGTGGAGACACTAAGTGTATGCATGATACGAACTAACTCGGAAACTTGGTTTGTCTTTTATCCTTCCACTCTATTTGGCTTTAGAAACTTCAAAAGCTGCAAGATGCATCAAGTTTATCTGGATTATCTTGTCATTTGGAGCACTCAAGTGTCTGCTTCAATATGCCTTAGAATCGTGATATCCAAATGAGAGCAATACTTTGCGCTTCTCACACTGCTCCTTACCGAGGACCCCAAGGCACCGGAGAAACGGTGCTTTTGCCTCCCTTCACTTCTCTGAAGAAACTCAGGACAGAGTCCTGGACAATGGGACTCATAAAACTTATGAATTCATCCAAAGATAAACTGTCAAGAGCCTATTTCTACAGATAAATATGTTCCCGTTCCTAATCCATTCTCCTGAGAGATATGAATTCTGCAGCTGTAGGAGAAACATGGAAATTAATAAAATTTACGCCATCCTCAGTCAACAGGGTATATCTGCATACAGAAGAAGAACCACTTGTATCTGAAAATATACAAAATTTCTTGTCTTCCTGTAGACTATACCATAATTTTTTTTTCTTTCTGCATCCTTGTGCTGGCCTCTCAACTTTTAAAAGCAAATGACAGTCCCTTACTGTTTAAATTCATAACAGGAATGCAATTAGAGATAAATGACTTCCTTACATATGTCTGTAGCTATGTGTTGCTGATATGTATCAGCGTCAGTGATTACTGGGTGGAAGCCCCGCTTTGCAGCCCCTGCATTTCACGGACCAGCGCTGGGGCGTCCGCACGGTACACACCCTGCCCAGGCTCATTCTTCAGTCAGCGGCAGTGACCAAGAGGAAGCCCCTGGTGTCCTCGCCCTCACTCCACACTGCTGCGTACCAATCAATCTAGTTTTTCTCCATCATTTGCACTCTCAAATTATGATTTGGTCACACAATGTTCCTAAATATACATTTATTTTAAGTAAAAATCTAGGATATTCTGAAAGACTGAAACATCTTCATTCACAATCAGTACTTTAAAATACTTTATTTGGTGATTTTTGCAATACATCTTTCGGGTCAATTTGGGCTTCTATGAAAATTTTCATTAGATGTTTATTTATATGCACAATTTTTAAGAAGCTTGAAAGTCTAAAAAGTCCAGAGTTACTGTTATCAGGGTATGTAAGACACCTACTCACTCATTTAGGGAAAGAAATTACAATAAGATTTATACCTACATGAGTGAGTAGGTTATACATTTAAAATGGGGGTTTTTCTCCCTAGAATGTGAATTTTTTTGTTTTACTTTTATTCCACACATTTAACTTGGAAATAAATAGGTTACTCCATACCATAGTAATTGTGGATGGACAGGGTCACCAGGAAACAATAAAACTGTCAACACAAACTAACGACAACGGAGCACAGGGTAGCAAATAGGACATGAGTGTTTTATGAGAAAAGGTCAGGAGGTTTGATTCATGGGAAAGAAAGATGGGCTTTGCCATCCAAACAGAACACACTTTACAAGTTAATTAGGCTTCTAGAACTTGTTCCAGATGGTGGGGAAATCGTGTGGGAGAGAGATATATGCCAGCGATGGAGGAGTCAGGCATAAAACACAAAGCGAAGTCTGGTATCGAGGAGATCGGGGATGTGGCGGAAGCCTGGGGCCGGGAGCAAACAGAGACGGGGGATCTGGAGCAGAGAGGGGATGAGGGCGACCTGAGCCAGAGGTGAGGGCCACAGGCCTGGAAATAGGAAGAGCGCAGTGGCCTCACCGTGTCGGAAAACGGTGTGCTCTATGTGTCTCAGCCTGCTGATTCTAAATTGTATGCACTTTACATTTTTAAAGTTTCTATAAGGTCAATTATATACATGCAAAATATGTATATATGTACGTACATCAAAATACACATATATATTATGTTGCAATATGCACAAACATTGAATCATTATGTTGTACACTTGAAACTAACATAATGTTATATATCAATTATACCTCAGTAAAATAAATTTTTTAAAAAGAGTGCACATCCTATATACACTAGTTATAAAAATGATGCACTGCAAACCTTTCTTAACAAGTCCTGGGACCTATGACTACAACGTGAGGCAGGACCAGGCTAGGGTGTGGAGAGTGAGGTGCTGGTTTCAGGCCCAAAATTAAAGGAAAGAGGTGTCAAAAACCTTAGTGAGTAAGGCAAGTAACATTTTAATGCAACATCTTTAAAGATCAAACTGAATTTATCCACGATGAACAAAATATTAAAGTCTCCATGATGAACAAAATATGAAAATTTTAAATAAAGACAGAATCCCTCTCTTCCCTTTCAGGCGTCAGTCCCTCCCCCTAACCCTGGCCCCACTGGATCTGGTCACAGTGGGGTTCTCTGGAGTCTCCATGAATTTTCCATCCAAGAGCCAGAGCCCCGTGTCTCATTCCCCTCAGCCCATTTCCGCCCCGAGTGTGAGGTCCTGATAAAAGAATGGGCCACCATTGACAGTCCTTCTGTCCTTCCATGTCTTCCTCCCTGTGACCCCCCCCGCCCAGCATTTCAGCAAAGCCTTTCTACCTCCTCAGGTGCCAGAGTCCCTTCTAAACTCCAGTCCCTGGTTTTTCTGGGCTCCATAGATCTAGTATGTCACTCCAGAGATGAACCTGACATTATTAGGTTCTGCTGATTTAACATTACCCGAGGCCCATCTTCTCCCACCAGCCCATTAATTCCAGGCAGAGTGGGATCCTCTCTTTGAACCCCCATTATATCACCAGGCACCCAGGAAACACGGGAATAAACAAGGGCCTCCTCCTTACGATAAATGCAAAAGTGAATAAAATCAGACAACACAATTCCCAAGTTAAAAAAAAAAGTTAACAGCAGATGAAGAAATGAATGAGCGGGTTGCTTAAATTGAAATTTAAAGAATCTGAATTCAGAAAATTCAAATAGCTTAGAAATTAAATCAGCAACCATGCATTTGACGCATTTGTGTAGAGCAGGAACACATTGCCTGAGGTCCAGTGGAGAAGAGGGCTTTTGAAAGTACAGAACCCTAGAAATCATTTGCAAAGTATATATGCATGTTTGGGGGTGAATAAAAGGCAATTCTATTTCTCAAAGTCATCCTCAGTTTTGGTTAATAATCACTATTCTAAAGACTATTATAAATGGCAGAGCTCATCTCAGACTTGGACCAGTAAAACATTTTCTATAAAATAAAATACCAGTAATTATGATGCATTTCACTCTAACGGGGCTGGTTTTTTCACTGATCTGGGAATTTTATGAAGGCACCAATGATATGTTCTTTAAATTCTGTTACTACCCTCTGGATCAAGTATACATCTGTCCATTGGTGTTTTAAAGTTGATTGTTGATTTTTCCACCTCTGTTTGACAGCCTGGAGCCCTGCCAGAGATGGACAGAAGAATCACATCAAGTATTCTGAACATGAAGGCACTTTACAAGCAGCCCTCACCTCCGGCCATTTGGCAACTGCACTGGTGCCTGGAGGGAAAACGTCTGCCTGTGACTTCTGACACTGCTTTCCTTACCTTTTCGTGCATGTTCCCCTCCCCCTGCTCTCCACTTCACCCCTAAAGTTCCTGTGCACTCAGACCTACAAACCTTCACGAGTGCCTAAGACTTAATGATTCTAGGTTTTTGCAGGAATTGGGATCATCTATTCCAGTGGCTTCCACACAGAACCAGGGATTAAAGGAATGTCAAGTGGGTCAGATTTTACCTCCCACCCTCAACCATGCCTTCTCCCACATACACACAAGGGAAATACGGGTGTTCCCTGTAACAGTTAAACTGGAGGAAAAATCGTTACTGTTATAAGAGGGCACTCACTCTGCAGAGGAGGAGACAAAGCATGAAGCCATTACTATATTACTCAGGACTTTTAGTAGCAATGGTAGAATGCCAGTCAAACTGCCTTATGGTAAAAGAAAGAGTAGAGGGATTTATTGGCTTATTGAGAAAATGTCAGGGTCATGGGAAATACCAGCTTCAGGCAAGGCTGGACCAGGGGCCCACACAGGGTGCTCAGCACTGGGTCTCTCTGTCTGTGGTACAGTCCTCTCCCTGTTGACTTCATTCTCACTCTGGTCCTTCATGGTGGCTGCCAGAGAGCCCCAGGAACACCTCCCCATACCTCAGAAGCTACAACAAACAATTTCATTGTTCAACAATTTCATATCAAAGTCCTGGAATTGAATCTCATTGTCTAGTCTCTGACCTACGTCCATTCTTGAGCCAATCGCTGTGGGCAGAGAGCATGGAACATGCTGACTGACCAGACCTGAGTAACACGCTCACATCCAGAACTAAGGTGTTAGACCAGCGCCACCCAGACTGTGAGGATGCAGAGCAAGGGCAAGTATTTTCTCAGGGGAAACTCGGGATGCTGTTAGTGGAAGGAAAGAATTCATGGTGCCGAACATTTTGAAATTAACATGCATGCTAAAACTAGATGCCATTACGAGTGGGGAGCGTAAATGATGTGCCCAAAGTCAAATGTAACTCAGGAGCGACAGAGACAGGAAAACCCTGCACATCTTTTTCTTTTTAATCGAATCCATTTCACCTGTGTTTTGTTTGTTTGTTTTACTTCCAATTTAGGTGGACATCTTCATTTACTAGGGCTGCCATAACAAAACACCACTGACTGGTTGGCTTAAATAACAGAAATGTACTGTCTCACAGTCCCAAAGGCTCGAAGTCTGAGCTCAACATGCCCTCAGGGCTGGTTTCTCCTGAGGGTTCTGTCCTTGACCTTCAGATGCCCATGTTCCCCTGCGTCTTCACATGGGCTTTCATCCGTGTGTGTCTGTATTCTAATCTCTTCTTACAAGACACCAGTCAGATGGAACGAGGGCCCACTCTAATGACCTCATTTTAATCTAATTATCTTTTTAAAGGTCCTATCTCCAAATACAGTCACAGTCTGAGGTACTGGGGTTAGGACTTCAATGTACAAATTTGGGGGAGGGAACCCGGTTCAGCCTAGAACAATGGGTTTCATTACACCAAGCAAGTTGTATGTACCGTACATGAGTGAGTGAAGGTAAACACACAAAAAGTGACCGCACACACAGATATGGGTGTGAATGTGTACCTGCCCTGGCAATATGTGCACAGGGGGCCATAGGCTTGCTAAACGGACACCTTAGGGACTACCTATGTACCAACGATGACCAAACAGTTGAACAGCCTCATGCAGTCACAGATTTCACCGATTAAAGTTTACACAAACTGTGCTTACAACAACTCTAACATTTTTTCCAAGTAAACTACTTTAAAAAATAGCAAGTTCTCATGAAATTTTTATCAAATAAGATAAATCTTTTACACTACTTATACAAATGTCAGCTTCCACGTTATCTTTTTTCACACTCCTTATGCATAGGGCAATAAGAAATGGAAAGTACAGAGATTAATTTAGGTAACAATTACCATAATTTACAATTGCATTAGCACCTATTAAGGTTCGTTGTTCTGTGGAAATTCTAATGATACATTCCTGAGTGAATAAAAGCAGAAGATGATGAGAAATAAAATTGTTTCTATGTGTGCTGACAGGGCTGCTCGGTGTAATTATAAATTTCAGAGGCGGCCTGTTTGGAGTTTACTCCATAATTTTATGTAAATGTTAAATAACTTCATGTGCTTTTCCACCCGGGTTAAATGCTAATTTATGTGACTCCAACAAGGAGAGTGCTGCAGGGTTGTTCACAGACGTGCTCTGCCGACGAAGGCGGCTTCTGAAAAACAGATCCACGGACTTCAAACGAGAAAGGCGTCTTTAGTTCTTCCTTCATCATAAATCTTAGTAGCAGGCTGCCAAACTTTTAGTTTTGAAAACAGCTATTCATTCTTAAAATTTGTAGCCTAAACCCAAGAAGTTATCATTATTCCAGCTCATTCATAATGCTGGGTTGCGTCAACTTTGCCAGTCCCGAAGGAAAACAAGTAGATAGAAATATTTGATTTCTAGGTACCATAAATTTCATATGTGATAAAAATGGCTCTCTATGTCCTGATTTCCTCCAATTCCTAGAGATTAAGGTAGAGTCAGCACATAGTAGGTATTCTCAAGTATATGCTGGTTGCAAGAACACTCCCAATCTTTACAAACCCTCATTAAACAAATGGTAATGAAATCTGCTGAAGCGCAGTGGGTGCGTCTGGCATCTGCAGAATTCTCACCCTTATTGCCCACATGTGCATGCCCCCAAATCAGTAGAGGACCAGAACAGACACGGATGGGGAAGGAGAGGGTGTAAAAAGCAATGCATCCATTTAAGAGGGTTTGAAAACAATATTACTTTGTTTTACAATTTCATTATCATATCTTAAAGTAAGACCATCAAAACATTCTGCTTTATGTTACAAGATATTTAGGAGAAGAGTTGCAAAACAGTCAAATCATTCTCTTTAGCCTCTGAGTGCCACCAGGAGAAACTGGGGATGTGAGTGTCTGAAGGAGGCTGGAAGGTCATCTGTGAGGGAACACACCCAGCGGTGTGACAGCCCCAGCCTGGCTCACAAGGCCAGACCAGGGCAGCACCAGCCCTAGACACCTGGCTTGCCTAACTCCCAGATCCATGTTCTTCCTCTCTCATATACAGCCCAGCTCAAGGATGACCAGGCTAGAATAAATTTTCTTCTTTCTCTCAGCACCATGGAGCTGTGTTTGGGGCAAAAAGGACACCAGTCTTCAGTTCAGTTAAAATGAGTCTCAGCTCTTCCGTTGGACAATGCAATGTGGGCCAATTACTGCTTTGTCTGAACTATACCGGCTCTTCAGCAAGGATGTGTGAATGATCAATAATAGAATTTCTTGTTATGAAACAGTAACAAGGATCCAGTTGAAATATTCAATTGAGCTCTGAAATGTAACTAACAAAGAATTACAGGAATTGCACTATAGCTGTCCACATTGTATGTAAGCATAACTATTACATATTACTCAACATTGTTGAATAATCTATAATCTATACTATGGTTTTTTATTCATTTGCATTTTCTAGTTCCACAAAGTTCTGGAGGTTAATATGCTATTCTTTACAAATACTTACGCAAATCAATTACTTCCGTCTCAGGTATTTCAGTATCTGAAGTGTCCATCAGTTGTCAATCTCTCTACCAGTGTGCAAGTTTGCCAAGTCCAGTCTCAACTTCAGAAACATTCCTCAAATTGAATGTTATTATGAGTACTGTCATCAAGACCACATCAACAAACCTTAGTTGATTTCCTCAACTGGGCAAAGGCGTTATTCCTAAGAAATGTTCATCTAGTTTCTGGGGACCAAAATCCATAGTAAAACTCTACAGTTGTCTGAACTCTCAGGTTGTTGCCTGAATTGCATTTAAGTTCCTAACTTCAGTTTTACTTTCCTTTGTGAGATCCTATTTCTCCAGTATCTTTGCCTTCTCTGTTCTCCTTCTCTCTATTCCAAACGTGCTTATGCCTCCTGTTCTACTAATGCAAAAACATGTTTCATAGATAGTCTCCTCCATCTCAAGTTTTGCCAACTTTATCCCAGTTTCACAAACACATATACAGAGATGTCACATGTAGTGATAACATGGCCTAGAGGAAGATAAAACATAAGCCAATGGTGTATAAATTGTAAAACAAGGCACTATTTTGGTGATTCAGATAGCAGATGTCAGCTCAGAATATACAGTGACACATATCAGCAGGCAACTGCTGTGGAGAATGCAGGAACTACAAATAACTATTGAATCATTTCCCAAACAACTCACCATGCTAAGGAAAGAGTCAAAAAATAGAAGTACATCGAGTACTTCGGTTTGTCTCCCAAGTTAGGGGTACTGATTGCTTATTTTTATTCCCAAACACTCTTCTAATAATATGAACTAAGTCTGTTTATTGCCACCAGACCTAAAAGTGCCCTTTCTGTCAGTATCTGTCTTCTTATCCAGCTTTATTTTCCAACGAAGTACTTCAATTCTTGAGAATTTAATAACAAAATATTTTTAATCTATCTGTCTTTCCCAAGACATTAGAACCAAGCTGAATGAGAGCAGGGACTACGTCTGTCTTGTTTATTGCTCTATCTCCAGGCCTAGAAGAGTCTCTGGCAGGTGGTAGGTGCTTGATAATACTGTTGAAAGAATAAGTGAAGTGTGCACACTACGTAGTGACAAAAGAGTTACTTAGATTATCACTTGCAAATATCTGGTATCAACTGTTTAGGCAAGGCAGAGTTTGGGGTGACCAAGTAGTTAATGCCAAAGAACATGTTAGTGGAAATAAAAAGTATAATGGGACTCGTAAGTGGCTTCTAAAGAAACTAGAGAACTTAGGGGAAACTATGATGAACTCAGGGCTTTGAATTCCCAGCTCAAGGTCTAAATAAGGAATCAGAATGCTTCTGCGGTTTCTTTACAAATAACCTTTTTTATTTTTTCCTGTAGACATAGGGCCAAAAGTTCTGGGGGGAAAAAAAACCTCAAAATCAAATCTTTCTGGTAGCTGAATTACAAGGCGAATAGAACTCACACCCCTGAAGAGTTTCTTATGTTAAAGTTAGGACATTCATTAAAATAAAGTGGTAAATGGTGATGGAAGAAGACTTGACTTGGAGTGGTGAACACACAATACAATATACAGATGATGTGTTATAGAAATGTAAAAAAAAAAACAAAATAAAGTGGAACCCTAAACATTAACATTGGGACACATGGACAAATTGTAGTGAAGCTGGAAACCATGGACCCCTAAATTCTGCTGAGGCCCCTTTGCAGGTAGAAGTCCTTCCACCTGATTGAGGTCAGTATTCCCTTGCCTAAAGACTCTACAGTAGCTTCCCTTGGTGTATTTACTGACCCTCCCGAAGGCTAGCACTATCGCTCCTTGTTTCTGGACTTGAAAGCCAGCTCAAGTCTCACCAGGTCCCATGGTGTGAGTTGCAAAGTGTGAACCATGAGAAGACATGAGTCACCAAGATATGGCAGGATTTTGTCAATTTATAATGACAAAAACTTGAGTAACATGTATGAACATGGATTCCAAGGATGTTCGTTTGGGATAAAGGAATATAATGGAAAAGAATGAAATCATTGATGTGGGAGTTCTATGCCAAGATCCTGGATTCAGTGGGACAGTTTGAGTGGCTCTAGGAATTTGCTTGGTTAATTAACAGAAACCTAATATCTGAAACACTAAATGGAGATAAAAATGCTAGAACTCCATTGGTATGTTGTAGAAGACAGTATTCAAGGCCCAGGGAAATGGAAATGCTAGAGTAGACTTATCATCTAGATGATAGAGTAGGGGAAGAATTGCTCACCCACCGAAAGAGGGTCGAGAAGACCCTTCACCAAAGGAATGAGAAAGATCATTGTAAAGAGAGCAGTATCCTGAAAGAGCTCTTCAGAGTATCTTCTCTGTGAATCAGTAATGACCGTGAGAACGACTGCTACTGAACTGGGCTCCCTGCATCAATGCAGGTGATGGGATCAGGTGGAAAAGGATAAGCTGAGTGTGGTTACTGTAATAGATGGTGAGCTAAAGCAGTAATCAGGTAGTTTCAACTACAGAGATCTTTGTTGCTGGCTAATTTATCACATATTCTTACAACGAGATTAGTTAATCAAGAAAGCTCTTGGTGTAGTGAATAGAAGTCTAATAAATATCACAACAGATATTTGCAGTCCCTTAGTGAATTTTTAGACTGGAGCTTCTTTCCCTTCCTTCCTTCCTTCCTTCCTCCTTTTTCTTCCTTTCTTCTCTCTCTCTCTCTCTCTCTCTCTCTCTCTCTCTCTCTTTCTCTTCTTTCTTATTTATTGTCTCCAAGTCCTCAGTTGCTGGGTTTCTGTGAAAAACTTTTTTAAAAACACTGTATTTGGAAATAATTGCAAAATTTAATGTAAAAGAAAAGATCCCTATATTCACTACCCAGATTTCTGGTTTATTTTAATGCTCACCAGAGGATATTGACCTTAGAGGAGGGGAGAGACAGAGAGGGAGAGTAACAGTGACGCAAGAAAGAAACATCTACCTGTTGCTGGCTGCCTCCTGTACGCATCCCGACTAGGGACCAAAATGGCAACCTAGGCGTGTGCCCTGACCAGGAATCAAATCGCAACATTTTGTCCCATGAGACAATACACGAGCATCTGGGCCAAACTGGTCAGGGGAGATTTTCATATTTTTAACATTTGTCAGATTCGACCTCTCTCTCTCTCTGTTTCTCTCTCTCTCTGTGTATGTATATGTATTGATATAATTACCTTTTTTTCCTTTAACATTTGAGAATAAGTTGCACACAACATGGTTCTTTACCTCTTAGTACTTCAGAGTATATTTCCAAGATAAAGATTTCTTAACACCCACTTCTTTATGTACTAAAATTACCAACTTCAGTAAATTTAACATTAATACAAAAATTTTATTTAATCTACTCTGTGTTTTAATTCTGTCAATTTACCTAGTAATGTCCTCTATGTAATAGCACTGTTTTCTCTAGAACCCAAGATCCAATATAAGATCACACATTAGATTTAGATATTATGTCTCTGAGTTCTTTTAATATTTAAAATTCTTCCCCTCCCTTTTGACTTTTAGAATGTTAATTTTTTTAAGAAATATACTCAATAGGTAATTTTATAGTCCTTTCTCTCACATGGAACTTCTCTTTTTAGAGTTTACCTACATTCAAACTTTGTGGATGTTTATATAGGGGTGTGCTGGCTCTTTAAGGCCAGTCAGGGCCAGAATCAGGCCTTAAATGCAATCCCCAGAGAGGCTAGGATGTATTGAGGGTCTTTGCTGAATAGTAAAGAGGAGCAGAGAAGCGGGTCCTAAAGTGTACATTTTGGGGGGGCGGGGGAGAGGAACTTTGAACAAGCTGTATTGCCAAAAAATAACAAGCGAAAAAGGAGCCAACACTCTGGTAAGGCTTCATGGCATGGGAGGGAAAGGTTTGGGCCGTGGGTGACTTAGTAGCACTATCATGGGAACGAGAAAACCAAAGTCAGGAAATGTTAGGACACGTGACTTCAGCAGACTGTGAAGTTATAAGGATGAAGCTGTCAGCATCACAACCCCGTGGAACGGTGAGAAGTCCACCATCAGAAAAAGGAAAGTCCTTATTTGTACCATTTGCCAATTTTCCTGGGTGTGAATACTCCCACCAATGCCATTTCAGGACCCCAACATTACAAAGTACTGATAGAGCACTAGAAAGACGTGCACACGGCTTCACAGGCCAGCACACAAGTGAATGGCAACCTTTTTATGCTGAGCTAATCCAGTGTATTAAAAAGGGCGATAAAACACCGGTGTGTATGTGTGCACATATATACATGTATGTGTATGTATTGTATATGGATATGTGTGTATGTATATATGCACACACACCATAAAACAACCCCTTATAGAGGAAATGACTATTAGTGTGATTTAAAACAAACAAACAAAAAAACCCAAATGGTTCTATGTTACTGCAACTGCTCTCTTCAGCGTTATGTTAGGACACAGAGAAGGCCTCACACTCTAGATCAAGACGGCACTAGGTGTGCACGCAGGGGTAGGAACTTGTGAGAGCTGCACTTCTCTGCATAAAACAGGGAGCATATTGTATATTAATAGGGGAAGGGAGGGACCCTGAGAGAGAGGAGGGGCCCCGGCAGGCCGGGGAGCGCATGGGCAAAAGTGGGGAGTTGAGAGCCCTGCGGGGCATGCGGAGCAACACAGTGACTAGGATGTGACCTTGGAGCCATGGGTGTGCTCTCACCTCCCCTTTTTGTCACCCTGACAGTATCTTTAATAAAATCTACTTGATTTTTGCTTCCTGATGCTTCTTTCTGGGGAGTTAAGGGGGGGGTGGAGTTCTATGTCAGGGTTGATATAAGGCCAATAAAGATTATTATATGGGGAGGCTGCAGTTGAGAAGTCTGAAGGCTGTGATTTCCTGGGAATTAGCAAAAATTCCTGAGAGACGTCATCAAAGATGGTAAAGTAGGTAGTTTCAAGAGCCTGTCAATCCATAGATACATCAACAAATTAAGAAAAAACTGTCAGAGTCAACTTTGTCAACACTCTGGGAAATACTCAAAGGAACTTTACAGCAGCCAAGGGGTAGAGGAAGAAAAAGGCAACTTAAAAATGGTAGGTATCATAGGGAGGGAAAAGAGAAAGCCCTGGGGTGAGTGTCACCAAGAAGTTAGGGACATTGCAGGTGTGGACACGGCTGCTGTCCTGTCCCCTGCAGTGCTCCTGGCTGCAGCTGGCACTGCCTGTCTCTAGTAGACACCTGGGGAAGCTCTCTATGGAAGGTGGCTTTGTGCAAACTCTCCAGAAAATCTCTGCAGGCAGAGTTGCCACAGAATGACCAGGGGAGCTGACCTTTCTGTGTTCTGGGAGCCAGTAGAAGCTGCTGCTCCCCTGTACCCCCTGGGGTACCCCAGCTCCCTGCCTGAGTCCTCTCTCACCTGGGCCTCTTCATCTGCAGCCTCTATTATCTCACATGACCCACCAACACTGTTGTTTTTTTCCCTCAACCCTGGATGACCCTCTGCCACCACAGCACCTTTTACCACTGGATTTTGATTTCTTACTGGACAGTTTTCACCCCAAGGATACGACATTCTCTGTTTTGGCCCAAAGCACACTCAGATACTGGGTCCTACCACCAAATCAAACCTCACTTGGCCCCTGACTCCATCTCCATACCAGATCCCACAATGTCAGGACGTCCATCTCCCATATAACTTGACCCACTCCATGAATCACCAATTTACCTGACTGTCATCTGCACTCCTACCCTTTCTGCAAAACCTTGAACAGCCTTCACTTTAACTCAGACTTGATCAAATTTAATTTCAATCCTGCTGAACTCTATGTCTTATCCATTTGGCTGCCTCCTTTGTCTCTGCAATCCCAGGCGCACATCGCTCAGCCTTCCCCTGGAGGTAGTGTCTCTTGTGGGTGCCGTCCCCACCCCTCTCCCACTGCCTAATTCTGCCGGAGCTGTGGCTGCATGAGACACCCAGATGGATGCTCTGATTCCAAAGATCTTGGAGCACCTTGCTTCAGTGTTTTGATACCCCATATTACTCATCCTCTATCTCCAGTGTTTAGTTCTCTTTCTTTTTCTAGTCATATAGGACAGGGGTCCCCAACCTCTGGGCCACAGACTGGTACTGATCTGGGCCTATTAGGAACTGGGCCACACAGCAGGAGGTGAGCTTGAATGTAATGCTCTTGAGTCATCCCAAAACCATTCCCCTGTCCCAGTCCATGAAAAATCTGTCTTTCACAAAAGCAGACCTTGGTGCCAAAAAGGTGGGGACCGCTGATATAGACATCCTACAGTAAAAATGATTAAGATCTCTATTGAACAGTCCAGGGTGTTCTACCTAGAACCCCCTGGAGAGAAAACCAAGCCCCAGCAGAATGGCTTGGGCCTTCAGTGCCACAATCTTTAATTCCTACCTGCACCCCTCTCTTTCTAGCGTGGTGTTTAGGCAGTCTAGGAGGAAAGAATACAAGGTATATTGAGTCATAGCCCAACTCTACACCCCCAATCATTGCTTTCTTTTGAAGATTAGTTCTTATTTCTGAGTCGGCCCTGGTACACCCAATTTCTTCTGCACATTTGGAGAATTTCTGCCACTGTTATTTCTGAAAGTTGACCTTTCTGTCAGGACCTTTCTAATGCACTAGTCTGTCTAAATCCCAATTATGATAGGGTCCAAATTCTTTTCCTTGAGCATCCTGAAACCCAATAAAATCAATGAATGAAGCTTTTTAATTGGCAGTTAAATGGTACTATTTGTCCAATACAAGGAGGAGCTTCAAGAGGGTGATGGATGTCCATAAATAGGTAAATCTAAGCCTCCGTTCCAGCCCAGTTAAAACTCCCTCATGCGCCCGGCTGGTGTAGCTTAGTG
The DNA here is from genome assembly GCA_004026765.1 of Micronycteris hirsuta. Lineage (NCBI taxonomy): Eukaryota > Metazoa > Chordata > Mammalia > Chiroptera > Phyllostomidae > Micronycteris > Micronycteris hirsuta. The sequence continues at coordinate 10,705 of PVJI01002943.1, read as the reverse complement.
GATTGAGCGCGGGCTGGGAACCAAAAGGTCCTGGTTCGATTCCCAGTCGGGGCACATGCCTGGGTTGCAGGCCAGGTCCCCAGTGAGGGCCATGTGAGAGGCAACCATACATTGTTCTTTCTCCCTCCCTCCTCCTCTCTCTAAAAATAAATAAAATCTTTAAAAAAAAAAAAAAACTCCCTCATGCACATCACATCCTATCATTTTCCCCAGGGCCAAAAATTCCTTTCTGGTAGTGATTCAGTTCACAGGAGCACAAGTGGACTTTTCAGAATGCTGGGATACTGACAATTTTGTGAATTGAGTTATGTACTTTAAAAAATGTTTATTATGCTTATTCCTGAGAGTGGCATTGAAATTTGGCAAGATGTGCCATATTATTTGAGCATTTTTAAACTACATTGACTATTGGGGGATATTGCAACTTAAGTGTAATGATGAGAAGGTACAAGTACAGGTTCATTATCCAATTTACTTATTCCTCTTAAGACATTTTTAAATATAGTACAATAAGGTTTAAGTAAAAAACATTTAAATATTTCAGAGTCAATGAAACTGTGTTAGATAAAGTTCTAAAATGAACAATTAACCCTTGGAATTTCACTTAGCAAATGTTTTAGTATATTTTCACAGTGAACAAAAACCTAACATAGTAATGCTCCCCTTTTCTCTTTAATAGTAAAACTGGACACACAAAAACTGAATTTATTATGTTTTAAAAAATCCATAAGCATTGTTTAAATCTTTATAGTTTCCTGCATTTTGCAAAACCAACATTTCTCTTTACAGGCATTGTATATTAACTTGAGACTTTTACTGTAGTTACTTACTGGTTAAAAGCTTTTTAGAAGGGAATAAGACCTACAAATTTGGTAACATTATAAGCAGAAATTAAAAAGGTTTCATTGTGATTATATTTCAATCTAAGCATCTCCAACTGTCAGCTCTGAAAACATAAAATATAATTCAAATCGTATAAAACCTATGATAATTTTCCCCTACATAATAAATTGACTTGGTAATATCCTTTTAGGAGGGGGTTTACTTCCTTTTCCTTGGTACATTAAAACTCTAGCTATTAAACAAAAAAACTTCTAAATGAATTTTAAAATGTTCTTATGTCCTTGTCAGTTAATAGGTAGATAAAACACAAGACAATTATAAAGCCCAGTTTTTTAGAAGTCCTATATTTATGTACTTTTAATAAAGAAAGCTTATCAAATATTATTTAAGTCTTATAATTGTAAGACTTCTTAAATAAGTAAATTGTCAAAGCAGAAAACGATCATTTGACAAATTAAGTTCATTAGCATACAAATTATGGCCACCTTCTGAACAGGGCCCATTAGAGTCCCTTGTTACCACTAGGAAAATAGTTATTCATCCACATTTCCCATAAAAATTATTTTGCTATATTTATATACAGCTTGACTTTTAATAAAAATTTAAGAAATATTCCAAATTGAGCTTGGAAATTTTACTTTAAACCATACTTTTGCACGTTCTTTTTTCAAAACCACCTAATTACATGTAGTTCTGGTACACTGCCCTACATAAAGGTCTTCTATTGCCTTTGCTATTTGAATTGTATCAGCTTGAAAACCAGCTTAACTGAAGCTCAGAATACCAAATGCCATTCCCTTGTTTCCCAATTCCAAAATGAATTGTGTGAGGCACAGGACAAACTTTCAAAAATATCTCTTTTTTCTATATGGAACCATATACATGCACACATAAACATAATCCAACTATCACCTTCTATAACATCAAATAACAAATCGTTTATTTTAATAGCCTTTTCTTAAACTAACTCAATCTGCTGATGTAGTCAGGTGGTGACAACTCAGAAGAACCATTCTTTGTTCCCTGAAAATCTCTGACACTGGAACAATCTAGAGCACGAAGTCAGTGTCCCCCAAAGTATGCTCCATGCAATTGCTGTTAATAAGTGTTAAGTAGTCAAATGATTTGGGAAATACTCAAAAACATTTTTTTATTGCAAGACTTCTCAGAGCCTTCAATAGGTTAGTGTGTAATTCTGGTTCTACAGAGGTGTTTTGAAGACACAGTTTTGTTTTACTTCAACCCAGAGCATCCTGAGAGTCTGAGCAAAGCCCACTTTGGGAAAGGATGATTTGAATGATATTTCTAAGGTTATTAAGAGAATTAGATAAGATAATGCATGGCAGTGCCTGCCACTGCACCTGGCACAGAGTGAATGCTCAATGGTCTCATCATCAGAACTTTAAATAATATTATGACAAGCTACACCATTTCACATTCACGCGAGCAATGTATAAGGGTTTCAGCTGCCCCACATTCTCACGGATACTTGTATGTTTTATTTGTAAAAATTTATTATGGTAAGAATTATATCTCATTGTGGCTTTAATTTATGAGTACGTTTCTGTAAAGGCTAACAATATTGAACATCTCCTCTTGTGCTTATTGACCATTTGTATATCCTCTATTCAAATCTTTTGCAATTGGAATAATTGCAGCATTATTCACAATAACAAAGACATGGAAACAACATAAGTGCCCTCCAATGGATGATTGGATAAAGAAGATGCATTATATATATACAATGAAATACTACTTGGCCACTAAAAAAAGATGAAATATTGCCATTTGCAACAAGATGGATGGAACTTGAGATTGTTGTGCTAAGTGAAATAAGTCAGACATAAAAAGACAAAAACCATATGATTTCACTCATATGCAGGATACAAACAAAACCAAATTAGTGGAAACAGACAACAGAGTGGTGGTTACCAGAGGGGAAGAGGGTGGAGGAGGGCAAAGAAGGTAAAAGGGGTCAAATACAAGGTGACAAGAGACTAGACTTCTGTGGTGAGCACACAATAGAACACAGACACGTCATATCATAAAGTTGAACCCCTAAAATTTATGTAATATTATTAACCAATGGTATGCCAATAAATTTAGTCAAAATTGAAAAAGAAAGAAAAAACATGATCAAGTTCCTCCAAAGTGATTTCTAAGTGAGATCTCCCTTCAAAGTGAGATTTCCTTAAGGACGTTTTACTCCCTCTTGGCCTTCATACATGACCTTTAAGTTATAAAATAAGATTTTCTTTTGCCCTGTATTCTAACTTCTTACAATCTTTGTGTGTATGAGTGAGAGGGGGGTTTGGTGATGGGGACAAGAGTTCATTATTTCCCCTCTTAGTATTTTAAAGATAAAAAAAATCATCTGTGCATAGCTTAAAGATTTGTGTTATTACTTATGGTGACAATATGTAGCATTTACCTGAAAAGATTCTATAAATTAAGAAAACTCTAATTTTGGTTCCTTTTTTAACGCTGCTGAATTTGGGTGCATTCGAAAATGTCTGTGAGGGTGCTCCATGGGGGGCAGGCTTCACGCTGTTGCTGCCAACTGATCTCTGGCACTAACGTCTCCATTCCTTCTTTCTTCCCCTTTTGTTCTCCCGTTATCTTCACAAACTCTCATCCCGCAGTCGCCGCCTGCTTTCTCTCGCCTGACACAAGCACATGTTATCTCACACTCAGTAGTGTGTACTACAGTTTACTAGTAAGTTCAATGTCTAACTACACATGAGTGATTAAGAGCCATCTGAAAGTCAAAACATGCTATGAAGCCTGCCCCCATTTCACCCCAAAGGTTACAACTTGTCACGACATTCCCTAGCCCCTTAGGGAAAATTATTAAAGACATTTCTGGAATATCTTCACACTCGATATTTGAATTCACATAATCGTGCAATCAATCCAGGAAAGGAAATATTCCTGAATTTTACATTCTGATTTGAAGTGTAATCTTGCTGAAAGAAAAAAAAATCTAATTATGAAATTAGAAGAGCTTTATCTTTTCCAAGCAAAGATTCTGAGCACCACTACTTTGGATGGGAAGTCCACTCAGCCCTGTGCCTGTCATGGTGTCAGTGCTTATAAGTGTTTCTTGCATGAAAAGTTTAAAGTTCAGCCACTCCTAAAACCACAGAAAGCTTTTCTAGTTTTTCCTTTGCCATTTTTAAATAGCATACTGCTTTATTTCCACTATAAAAAGAAAATTTTCCTTCTAACCCTAGCTAAAAATTAAATTCTCATGGGGGAATAAAAGAGGGGGAGGATATTGAGAACAAAGAAGGAAAATAGTAAAAAGGAGAAGAGAAAGAGGAAGACAGGAGGAGGAAGGAAGGAAAGGGAACAATCTGCATCCACATTTGGTTGCTGTCCTGAGACTAAGCCCAACCACACAAAACCCAGAGGAAGCAAGCACCACTTAACATTCAACTTGCAACTCATTTTGTGAGTCTATCATTATGCCAGCTCATTTGTCTGCAGTTTAAAATGTGTTATAAAGTCAAAACTTAGAAGTAAAATTCTTTCACTTCCTGATACTAGAGTAAGCGTAGTACATCTGCCTGTTTTGGATCATTTCTAAGCATTTCTCAAAGGTTAGTTCCACTTTGCCTAAAAGATGGTGTTTTGAATCATCGAAAACTTGTTTCATCAAAAGTTTATCAGATCACGATTTCTTTTTTTAAAATTCCCTATTGGCAGATACTACTATACAAATAGTTTAACATTAACCACCTTGTCCTTTTCATTTTATTTCTAAAATGTCTACTGAATATGTCCCCTTAACCGGTGCCTGAGGCACGGTGTGTGTGTGGTGAACACCTCCCACCCGGCCTGACACAGGGCCCTGGTGGACTTACGCTCCAGTCTCTCCTCATTTAATTACTTCTTTAGGCTGTTATCGGCATTATTTTCTCAAGATATAAAATAAATCATGAATTTACTTTCCTCCAAAGCATTCAGTGGTTTTCATTCGTTTACATAATGATGTCTGAACTACTTCAAGATCTTCTAATCATCTAGTTCCCAAACACCTTCCCAGCCTCAACTTCTCTTTCGTCCTTCCACATATATTAGATTTTTGTACCAATAAGTTCCACGAACATTTCCACATTGCTTTGTCTTTGTTCATGCTAATTCCTCATCCAGAATGTCTTCATTCTGTGTTTATAGTTATGGAAATCCTAGCTCAACTCAAATATCTCCCCCTTATAAAGCCCTGGGTTTATTCCCAGCTGAAGGTAATTGCTCTTTCCCCCAATACCTGGAGTAAACTATTGTATTGAGTTGCAAAAAGTTTTACCATTCAATCAAACTCTGTTTGGGGATCATCTTGGTGTTAGAGAGATGATTTAGTTTCCAATGAAAGAAATACTGAACAAATTAGGGTAAATAAAAGCAGTATTTATTGACTCCTATAACCAAAAACCCAGTTGAGCTGACTGAATGCAGGGCTCAGCTGATCCTCAGGGATCTGTCCTTCATTATATTTTTTGGCTCTGATTTCCTCCATGTTGATTTCAGTCTTCAGCAGACCCTTCACTCGTGCATGATAGGAAAGTGGTTCTCAAAAGCCCCAGCTCTGCATGGTATTTTTAGGTCTTAATCTCAGAAGGAGAGAAATCCTCTTCCACAGCACTTACATCAACACCCTACCATCACCAGAGGATACTGATTGTCCCTGTCTGGGTCATGTGTCCACTTTGGCTCTATCGCTATTTCTCAGAAGTTTGGGTTTTCTGACTGGCCAACATAGGTCATATGCTGGTTCCTATGGTGAAGAAGTTCAGATAGACAAGCACAACAGAATCCTGTAGAGTGAGAAACAGTCCAGAGGAAAGTGATTTTTATTCACCATATCTTCTATTGCAGTGGTTCCCAAACTTTTTGGCACCAGGGACCAGTTTCTTGGAAGACAAGTTTTCCAAGGACCAGGGTAGTGTGGGATGGTTTCGGGATGATTCAAGTGTGTTACATGCAAGCTCACCTCCTGCTGTACAGCCTGGTTCCTAACAGGCCACGGACCGATACCAGTCCACAGCCCCGAGGTTGGGGACCCCTGCTCTGTTGGGTACTTTCATTGTGCCCTCTGCCATAGCTCTCTGTTCACATGTACCTTACCCTTTTAGTTCTAAGCTTCTTGAGAACAAGTACCTACACCAATTCAATAAATGTTAGTTGAATTCAGTACATGTTAGCTGAGTGAAGAAGAAATCAGGCAGATGACAGATGAAATAGTACCCAAAGTTACCAATTGAATGGACTAAGGTTTTTTTTTTTTTTTTATCTTTTTATAGCCTCATTAGTAAGACAATATTTTCCAGTGATTAAGGAAGATGAGAGTTCACAGAAAATGGGGAAGGGGTTAATATTTAAGACATGATTGATTCATTTAAAATATCAGACCCCAAATGCCTCTAGCTATGAACTGGCTAGCAAAAACTATTTAAAATAAAATGTTTTGACTTAGAAAAATTATTCTTTTAAATAGAGAAAAATGTTAATGTAGTTTATTACCATCACCAAAACAATAATACTTAAAACCTGCCTTTTTAACATCTCACAGTTTGGCAGTCAGCTTTGTTTTATGCTCTTAGAAAGTATGAGATCTTGCCAACTAGAGCATTTAAATTTTCAAAATGGAAAAGTAAGAGTACTTCCTCATTTTTTGTCTTTTCTTAGTAAGTTTAAATAATCTAACAAAATAACCCTGCTTTGCATGTCTTTTGCTCAAAATAACCTAAGTGCTTTGTGTAAACTAGTTATTTTATTAGCATGACACTACACAAGACGAGTGACAATGGTCAGCCATGACACCGACAATATCACATTGTGAACTTCTCATTTGTATTGTTTCCTTCAATGAGCTCTTAATAAAGCAATTTCTAACCTTGTTTTCATCAAATCTGTGTTCTCAAGGTTGTGTGGTATAGAGGTTAAGCACTCTGGATTTGGAACCAGACTTAATCTAATATGAAATCTAACTCTGCCACTACTAATTAGCTCTGGATGTCCTTGGACAAGTTACTTAACCTCCCTAAATTTCAGTTTACTCATTGTAAAATGGGGCTAATAATATCTGGCTTGGAGAAAGACGAAGATTAAAGGGGATACAGTGGCATTATGTATGGAGCATATGGAACACTGTAAAGGTTCAAAATCATATAAAGGCTGTTATCATGGTGGCTATTATTGTACTTCTACTGGTACCTATTGCTTCAGAGAGAACACAAAGCTGGAAATCACAGGGGAAGGAATATTTGAGCAGTTGTATTAAAATTACTCCTGTTTAAATGTTTGTTCTGGGAATGTTGACACTTAAAAGACAGAATAACATCCTTATTTCATCGCCGATAAGTTTTCCTGCTTTCAACCCTTGATGGACTGATGCCTCTACTGTTTTATTCTTGCAAACGCCCCCAGCAATGCTCCTCCTCCCGAACTGACACTGCCAGTATTTTGTGACAAAGACACCTCCTCCATAGATGGATCGTGAGGATCACAGGCCAGTCCTGCCATGACGTTCCACCTCCCACAGGATAGAAAAACGTGACTGTATTTGAGATTAAATGTAATCTTTTGGGAAAATGTAGAGCTGCTGTACTCCCATTTCTTAAATAGAAAGATGTGAGATGAAGCAAGGCATGCCACACAGGGAGATCTAACAAGGCATCCCACGGTCCTAATGAGGCCACAAATCACGAAATTTCATTACGATTAGAGTCATGGCAGCATTAGAATGAGGATGGCTGCTTAACCTTGCAGTTGCCACGATTCTGGATTGAGCACACTGCCTCTTATAAAGAACATTTCTGTTCAGCATGTGACACAGCAGGTGTTCATTCCTACACCAGTCCCCGCCCACTGTCATTGGCCAGCTATAGTAATTTTAGAAACTTTTTATTCTGCAAAAATTTTGAAGTTACAGCAATGTTGCAAGACCAATTAAGAAAACTGTGTAGCTTTTACCCAGATGCCAAACTTTTGTTTTGAATGAACACATGTTAAGGATTTTAACCCATTGTTAATGAGGGAGACAGGTGAATGCTACAACCAGTTCAAAGGTTCGTTTACAGATCAGGAATATGGAAATGAATTGGCTTCTTCCACAGTACAGAACGACCACTGAATCCCACTTGGCAGAATTCATTTACATGCCTTTAGACAAGAATTATTCTGCTTTGCCATGATGATTCACTAATTTTTAAGATTTTGCCACATATCTTTTATCATCCCTTCTTTCTCTAATTAAATTTTTTCTGAATCCTTTGAGGATAATTTGCATGCATCATGCCCTATACCCATTAATGCCTTTAATTCACTGTGAACTGTGAAAGAAAACATATTCTCTTACGTAACCACAGCAAGTCATTAAATTCAGAAAATTTAATGTTGATACAATACTGTCCATGTTTGGTCAGTTGATCTAAGAATATTCTTGATGGTATTTTTTATTCTCTAGTCCTGAATTCAGTCCAGGATCATATATTTCATATAGTTATCATGTCTCTTTAGTCTTCCTTATATTTTTTAGAAAAAAAATTGAAGTTTGTCTGTATTGAAAATTTAGCCAAAGATTGTGGCATTTCTACACTTGTGTGTATATTTGCGTTGCTTCATTTATGATAATATCCTCAGCTATTATGTCAAGAGCTGACGTATTTTTAAAATACATTTCATTCCCAAAGTAATAATGGGGGAAAATAGCAGGCATAAATCAGAACATCAAAGTAAGTCCCACCATGCCTGGAGTGTACAAATAGCTGTTGATGAGTTTGCCATGCTTACTGAACTGAGTAAGTATAAAAGCTTTTCATGTTCATTTCTATTTTCAGGCCCAATACAGTACGTTAACCTCAGAATATCAAATTGAATCAGGGGTTCTGAGAAGAGCCGCCTGCAAAGCAGTTAGAATGACACTCCTCATTACACTATTCAGATTCAGGTTTCAGACAAGCATAACCAGGGCTTTTCCAACCTCTCACCTGAAGTCGGAAACACACAGCCACCCAAACCAGCAACTGCCCCGCTCCCCTGCAAGGGTCCCCAGATCTCTTAAAATGTGGAGTCCACCAAGGCCCGGAAAGCGGAGCCTGAAATTACTAGGAAGAACCTTTTTGCGAAGAATTTCTTTTTGCAAGGCCCAAATCAACAGCCCCTGCACAGCTGCTGGCCACACAATATGTCAGCACGCATTATGCAGTCTGGGGCTGAACGGAGGTGTCAGCTGCCCATTAGACCACACGAAAATAGAATCGCTGGGCACCTGAAGCATGAAGCATGATATTAGATAAAGTGATGAAATTTCACTCGATTAAAGAGCCAGGTCAAGGACAGTTACCTCAGGAAATTCCTTTTTTCCTCGAATATTCTCGCAACTTTGATGAATTTATCATTTTCTTGCTTATTTTTCATTATCGTCTGGGGCTTTATGAGCAGTAATATGTGCCTTCAGCAGGCACTGACATATTGAAGCGACCAGAACCACAGGGCATGTTGATTCAAAGAAGGAAAGTGGGGCGGGGGTGGTAAGATGGGACTGATGTCACAGCAGGTCCAAAGCCCTTGGAAATGCTGGATTGATTTGCTTAGACACTTGTTAGATTTCTCTCTCTTTCTCTTTTTCCAGCTCTGTTTATCCTAGTAAAGGGATAGGAAAAAGAATAGAAAAGGGTAATCTTTTTTATTTTAGGCTAGTGGAAGAATAGGAGCAGAAGCATATGTCTTGGCAGAGATTTTTATTTTTATTTATTTGATTTATAAGGACGGGAGAGAAATGTTTCTTGCAAAGGGCTTCTTTTATCAAAAGGACTTGCAGGCTGAAAGTAAATGACTGCATACCTGCCTTGCTTCTTAAAACCTGGGTTGGAAAACTACAGTTAGCCCAGGAAAAGCTGTCTGGCTGCTCCCAGAAAAGGAAGAAAAAGCATTTTGGTTCATTAGTACTGTTCTCCAACTTAATTTCATTTACAATAACATTTGAGAAGCAAAAGAAAAGGAAAAGTGAACATTCAGAGCACTTCTGTTTTGCCCTCAGAGCTTACTGATCCTCCCAATCCCTCCCCCATCTCTCCGATCCCACCCCTGAGGGCGGAGGCTCTTAAGTCAGCAGGAGGAGGAGCAGTGCTGGGGGTGGTTTGCAAGAATAAACATCCCTGGACATCCTAAGGGAGCAGCACCAAGGCCAACTAATTGGATGACATAGAACTCTAATCCAGTTGGTTCAGCTTCTCCTCCTTTACGCCAGAGAATCCACAGTTGCAAACAGACTCCTCTGGAGAGCTGATCATATTTTGGAGGTATAAGTTTTCAGCGTCATTTGGAAATGACCCTTGAGGGTCATTACAAATGTAAACTCAATACATGAGTGAGTAGCCTGAGTTCAGGGAATTTCCAAAGCAATATTTTAACTCTGGAACTCAAGTCCATTCTAGGTGCTGCTGGAGTTTTTAGATTCCTCTTTCTCCCTTCATAAATTAGGGATAATATTAGCACATTATACCTCTACTAACTTCCAGGATTATTAATGCAGATGAAATAAGGTCATTGATTTATAGGCATGTTGAATTCTTAAGGGGAAAAGTATTATCTAGATGCTAAATGGAATTATGATTATATTTTCATAACAATATTAATTTTTAATATTGGGGGACCAAGAATTCACATGATCCAGTGATCTGGACTTACTTGGAACAGGTGAACCATAGATACACTTAAAATATAGATCTTCTTTCTCAGCAATTCCTTAGGCATTATCTGAATGTCTCTATTAATCAAACTTCTTTTATAACACCATCTCCTAGGTGAGAATCGATGTCCAAGAAAGGAATATGTTAAATAATAGCCTGGTGAGACA